>LPNX010119908.1:307340-397824 GCA_001517045.1 Pseudotsuga menziesii
ATATATATATATATATATAAAACGTATCCTACGTGTCCTAATTCCGGGGGCCACCGTGTCCGTGTTGGACTCTCGTATTTTCGTGTCCTTCATGTCCCGTGTCAGGTGACTTAGCTTATCACAAGCTCAAAACACAAAGATACAGAGTGTGATATGTGCAAGAAAACTATGAGTGGGGATGGCTATGCCTAAATACCAACTGTGTAGTAAGAAATTACAAGCCATTTGATCAAAGAGTAAGCTTTGAATATGTTGCACTATAAAGGAGGCAAAAGTTAAAAACCCAGTCTATGTCATCTTCATCAAGTATATTTGGGGTTAAAAAACTCAGAAAAACATTCATATTCAACATAGAATACAGATCTAACACAGAGATCTAGAGTATGATGTGTGCAATTAAACTTGAAGTGGGAATGGTGACTGCTAAATACTAATTGTCTTTGCAATTATAAGAAACCATGAGCCATATGGTCAAAGAGTAACATGTTGAATATCTTTCTCTATAGAGGAGACAAAGGTTAAAAGTTTAAAACCCCAGTCTATGTCATCTTCATCAAGTATATTTCAGCTACAGGACCTCGGTAGGGACAATTTTAAGAACCAATTTTTTGTTGCAAGTGTAAATAACTTTTCAAATAATTATAGAGGAGACAAAAGTTGAAAATTCAGTCTATGTCATCTTCATCAAGTATATTTGGGGTTCAGAACCTCAGAAAAACATTCATATTTAACAGAGAATACAGATCTAAGGTTTGGCAATAATAAGAAATTATCATTTAAGATTTATGGTATACACTGTGTCCAAGGTAGAAACATCCCAATGTTTCAAGTGGGCACTGCACTCACCATCATGGATCAAGTAAAAGAAAAATGCTAAAAGAAAAGGAAGGAGTCGAGAGATAAATGTCAACAATCAGATTAGTGTTGCTCATATTTCTTTATAATATATTCATCAATTTGAGAAAACACAGAGATCCAAAGCATGATATGTGGCAGGGTAGTCAATTGCGACAACTTTGCTACTCCATTGATAGTTTTTTAACCAAGATGGGGCTTTACCTGTCGAGGTTTTTCTCTAGTTTATTATACCCCAAAGTTTGGGGGTTTTAGTCTGTTTGTCCCAATAAAGTTTATAGTTATTTTATAAAATGTTGTATGTCTTATGTTTATAGTTACGCTTATTATTCTTATATCTTCTGTTTCTTGGTTATAGATATTCTGTTGTTTTCTATATTGATTATATCTCTTTGTAAAAAATAGTCCTTTTTGTATTCTTCAAAACTATTGCATTCTATGTAGCTTCTTCTTTCATGTTCCTAGTTGAGCTGACAGAACCCAAGATGGCACGCACTTATTTTATGCATCACCTTGGAGGCGGACAGGTGGTCAATTCCTTCAATGATTAATTTTTGGGTGCTTTCCTCCCCGCAGTAGTGAAGGGAGAGAGTGCTAGGAAGGAGCCAAGATAGAGTAAGTACACCTCACAGAATCACATCATCATATAGTATCCCATCGAGCAGTAATAGAATGGATTCCACCAGTAGAAGTCATCACAATAGTCCACAAAGCAGCAAGGCATGGACTATAGTAGTAACAACATGGCTCTTCAAAAGGAAATAAAACTCGAAATGCGAATGGCGATGGATAAATACCGAATGTCGATGCAATTGTAAAAAACCACTAGCAGTATGTTCAAAGAGTAACCTGTTGAATATCTTGCTCTGTTGAGGAGACAATAGTTAAAATCTGTTTATAAGTATATTTCGGGTCCAAGACCTCGGCAGGGACAATTTTAGATAAGTATATTTGAGGTCCAGGACCTCGGCAGGGACAATTTTAGGAACCAATTTTTTATTGCAAGTGTAAATAACTCTTCAAATGATTTTAACAAGTGTAAATAATTCTCAAAATCATCTAAAATTTTATTTATGCGAAATTGTGGCAAGTTTTCAAGTAAAATATATAGCAAGGAAAATAGCCAAATGGAAAGTATTAACCCCTAAATATCTTCAGGAGAAATACTAACTAACCAAATTTGAAGTCCAGTTGAAATATCGAATCAGAGTTATAGGGGACAAATACTTGAACGAATGCTTTGAGAAAATAAGCATCCTGCGCCATGTACTGCTGGAAAGACTCCATCTTGAGTGTCCCGGTCGCTAAAGAAACCACGAAGGGATTATACTGTGCAAGCACTACGTCTTTATTGAACTTTGTCCATATCCTTATGGCGACTCCTGCTTCATCGGCGACCCCCATGGAGGAAAAAGAACGTGAATTTAGTCATTTCACTGGACCGATCGAATTTGCAGATGGAAGGAAACCACCGGCTGAATTATCATTCACCAAAAAGAGCCTAGACAGAAAAAATCCCCAACTTCCGACTTCCAAATAAACGTGCTTTGCAGCGTAGCGCAGGATCCCTTTAGAGACCGAATCTGAAGCACTTTGAGTTTATTAAATGTTTCAGATTACAGAACGAATCAGACACACTCGAAGGGAAATACATTCCAGAAATTAGAAATAACGGATGGATATTCAACTCTTACCCGTGACCCGAATTGCGTGCCTTATTGAAATTCTTTTCTAATTCGTCGATACTTGACCGATCCGGTCGGCACGACCTTCCAGCGATAGAGAAAATAAGCGCGAGGAAAATGGCCGCAGTCCAGTCACCAAAAAAGTCCGGTTTGTAGCTCTGTGATAAGGTGGAGTCGAGTTCAGAACCCTAGAAACCCTTGTATTGGCTTCAGCCTCTGCGGGCATTTCAGAAATGGCGACCAACTTTCAAACAATGCCAGAACTCTGTAACCTTTAAATTAGATTGGATAATGTGGTTTGAAATCCCGTTTAGTCAAATCATTTTTATTTATTTTTATTAAGAGGCTAGAATCCTTTGGAAAGGCGGTGAAGGGTTCAATTCTCGGTCATTCCAAATTTTGGTCTTTTATAAAGTTAAAATTGTCCTTAAATTTTATTTTTTTAAAATCTTTCTTTTATCCAATTAAGAAGGGTGTAATTTATATCAACATTTCATATTAAAGAAGGGCAACATTTGAAATTACCCCTCTATATAAATTTCTCAAGATGTTGAAATTCCTATGCTATAAAGTTCAACTCATCATTCAAATTATTGGAAATATGATAAATTATAATCACTCACTCACTCATGTCATGCACTCATTGCTTAGTTGTGCAAGATGGCCAAAAATCATTAAAGACTACGAGGCACTAGCCATCGAGATGTGACTCTGACTCTCGAGTCACTTGGGGCTGCAATCTAAAGAGTGACAATGTGTCAACAACTACGACTATAACAAAAAATAACAACTACTAGTCTAGATCAAAAGTTTGTGCCTAATATCTATGTGAACCTCGCTACCAATGCCCACAATTTTTTCGTCTAAATGAAATTCAAAAGGCAAGTTTGATAAGTCCTCCTATACAAGACTTCATTTCTTGCATGAATATCATGGACTCGCAGCAACTATAAGAACATACAAATAATAACATGTAGCTGGGATCACAAATTGTGGAGAGGTTGATTTATGCATTGTTGTAGAGAGGTGTCATTGGGCACACGATATGGAGAAATAATGGTTATTACTAAAATTAAAAAGAAAACAATTGTTGGCCCATGAATAGTCTTCAATTTCATGGGTGGCATGATCATAATGTAATCTCCCTCCGTCATTCCAAACATTTGTGGTTTCTCACAACATTTGTCCTCAACGCAAAAATACATGTAAAAATTACTTTTCTTTACATCCTTTTCTCTTTAAATCCTCATCTCATAGTCATAACTAAGGATTATTATGCATGCACATCCTCACCTTATAATTGAAATGACACAAAGAATAAGAGACAACTATAAGTAAGTCTTATATTAAATTTACGATATAAGTCTTTAATTAACACTATCAACTGAGATTTGACACGTTGGATTTTTGTGATCTTCTTATCACTCCTTACCTATGTGATTGCAAGGCATTCTTTGAAGACAAAGTCCATAATTTTAGATCTTCTTCCTCATTATCATGCCTATTGGTAAGACAATAAAGAGGGTAGTGTTTTGCATCAGCATGGAAAACGGTTTCGACATAGAGGTTATACACATTAATTGTTTTCATTAAATAACTTTTCCTACCCATGACTGGTGATTCACTAAATCATGGACTAGTACGAAACACAACAAATTTTAGAGCCTCGAGCCCTTAATTACTCACACCTATAACTTTCTCAAATCTAGCCATTAATAAACTTCTTTTGGTATTTTGGTTCAATCTAAAAAGTGGATTGTTTAAACTCAGACATGTAGTGTGTTGCAAGGATTTAATTGACTTAGGCTTGATTCCATTGCCCCTTCATTTCATACATGTATGCTTTCATGACAAGTGTTGAACAAAAAAATTTGATGCCCCAACCTTGGTTATGTCAGCGTTTTTAACTTGCTTGGTATCTAGGAATGTTTTTTTAACGTTTTCTTAGTTGTGTATTATTTTTTCATAGGTGCCCAATCCTTATCATTCTTACATCTCTCAAGCTTGGATTGCATGTGGATGCCCCAATATGGTTATGGCATAGTCTAAGTAGTTGTTTTGTATAATGAAGTGTGCTCCAACTGGAAAAAATACAATAGAATAGTTGTTATGTTATTGAACTGTAAAATTAATGATACACATATGCAACTTAATGTGTTCAAAATAATTTTTATTGAAAATATATCATTTTCATATAGATATTAAGAGGTGCCCAATTGTTTAAAATTGTGAAAAATTGAACGAACAATATTTGTTTTTTGCATGTTTTTTGATGAAAGTGTTCAGTTAATTTATAATTTTCAATTGAAGTACAATTATTTATATTTCCCTTCATCTCTTAAGGGCTCAAAAAATAAATACCCTTCCATTTGAAATTAAGACCAACCCTTCAAATTTGATCACTGAGACCCACCATTTAAATGAATATAAAAGTCTTAACATAAGACAATTAATTGCCCTTTGCACTTTCCACGTACTTTTAGTCAACCTTGCACAAATAGGGAGGTTGGTTTGGACTTATGTAAATTTGGAAGGACCCACCATTTAAATGAATATAAAATTCCTAACATAAAACAATTGCCCTTTGCACTTTCCACCTATTTTTAGTCAACCTTGCAAAAATAGGGAGGTTGGTTTGGACTTATGTTGCCTTATATCAGGTAACCGGTGTGGGATTAAATGTTGAGAGGGGTTTAGTGATGGCTAGCATATTGGAGGATAATAGGGAAGAAACTCCCCTACAGGTTTTTCTGCCTTGACTTGTTTAACAACCCTACCCACGCCTACCTCAATGAGCCTTGTCACAACGGGCCAATGAACAACCCTACCTCCGGTTACTTTAAGAGGTTTGAAGGTACTTGTCTAAAAAAAGTACAAAGAAGTAAAATATTCAAGGGTACAGGACAGGCTGGAGGCATTACAGAGCAGATAGAAGAGGTATCCGCAAAGCTGCAATGTAAACAACTAACAGACCATAACATTGGTATGAAAGTGTGAAAAAATTCTATCTAGATTGCTTTATGTCAATAAATTCCATCAAATTATGGATTGAAAGTAAACTGCATATACCAATTGATTCCATACAAGATCCAAAGTCTGAAATAAGAAGAAGCCTGACACCACAACTTCAAACCTAAATACATGTTTGAAGTTTGAACAAATATCATACTTTGAATAGAAGGAAATTAGTATTTAGGTAAGAATCTAAAAAATAATTTGGTTATTGTTCTAACTTTCTAAGAACTTACAAGACCTAACACGAAAACTAACAGAGCCTAAAATCTGAAACAATGTTTTCTCTCAAATGTGTGATCATTAGCAAGAATGTATTGAATACAATGTCTAGGGTTTTGGAAGGCTTGAGCCTAAAATGAGTGAATGATAGTTAAATTGGTGTCAATAACTAAGTTGTGACACATGAGGGGATTTAGAATTTACTAAATTCTAACACGACAAATGGATTCAGAGACCCCCTCTTAATCCACATGTCATGTTAGAATTTAGTAAATTGTACAAATTCATTGCCAAAACTGTAATTTTGCATTGTTGGAGTGACACAACTAAAAATAACCAAATAATAACCAATTGTTATGTGGTCATTTTTAGTCTAGATATCCCGTGACCAAATTTGGTCATTTATCTTGGTCTTTTTCGGTTTCGTTTTTTCACGTGACCAAAAGTGGTCATTTATCTTGGTCTTTTTTAGTTAGCTCACTTAAATTATCAATTTTGGTCATTTATCCCTTGAAAAAAACTGTGGTGACCAAAAGTTTTGGTCTCCTGGTCACTAATCTCTCATTTTCCACTAGTGAATATACGATGATATGCTATTCAAGACATTTTTTTGGAGGCTATTTTGGGCGTTATATGGGATGTTTTTTTTTATGCTAATTGGGACTTTAATTGGGATTCTAATTGTGATGCTAATTGGGATGCTAATTGGGACATTAATTGTGATGCTAATTAGCGTCCACATCGGCGCCAACTTTTAAAATAGGACACTAATTGGGATGCTAATAGGGACGCTACTTGGGATGCTAATTAGGATGCTAATTGGGACGCTAAGTGGGACGCTAAGTGGGATGCTAATTAGCATCCAAAATAGCACCATATTTCAAAAAATGATGCAAATAACGCCATTAAAAGCGCCATCTCATGGAAAAGCGTCCACTTTTCCAAAAAATGATGAAAAATACACTAAAAGTGATAGTGGACACTAAAAAGGAAGCTCAAAGAGACGCTAATCATAGGGTTTTGTTGTAGTGACTATGTGTTTTCATTTTCCTCTTTATTTCCTTGCAACTGATATTTGTGCATAACCTTTTCGTTGATTACTACATCTCTGTTCCTAATGATTTTGTGATTTTCATAATACTATAAGCAATAATCGAAATCATCAACGTTGTATCCAATAAATGTGTGTTTCTTGGATTTAGCCTCAAGCTTTGTTCTATTTTACTTATCAATATGGAAAAATTCTTCACAACCAAAATTTCTCAGAAATGAGTAGTTAACCTTTTTAGTTGTACATTCCTCCTTTGGAATTCCACCATCCAAAGCACTTGAAGGCCCTTTGTTTATTAAATAAACAACAGTATCTACAACATCAATCCAAAATTGTAAGGGCAACCCTACATGCAATCTCATACAAATTGCAAGCTCCATGATCGTTCTGCTTTATGCCACATCATTTTCTTGTGGTGTTCTAGGGATTCTCTTCTCTTTATGAATACCATTGTATAAACAATAACCATCAACCTCCTTGTTTCAGTATTCACCTCCATTATCAGATCTGATACATTTCAAGTTTTTTCCTATCTCATTCTCAACCAAAGCTTTCTACTTCTTAAAAGTAGCAAACACATCATATTTCTATCTAATTTAATAAACCCAAGTTTTCTAGTTGTGTCATCAATTAAAGTAACGTAATAACGAGAGCCACCAAGAGACTGCACCTGAGTCGGTCCCCATACATATGTATGCAGAAGCTCTAACTTTTCACTCTTCTTTTATTTCCCAACCCTAAGAAATCTAACTCTCTTATGTTTTCCATAAACAGAGTTCTCACACAATTCCAAACTTACTTGCTTCAGATATGGAACCAATTTCCTTGAGTGGAGAATTTGCATCCCCTTCTCACTCATGTGGCCAAGCCTATGATTCCACAATGCTGCACCTATTTCCATGGAAGCTAGAAAGATAGAATAATTAGTATTATGAGGACATAAATACAAGGTACCTATCTTATCTCATTTTTCTATTACCATTTCACATTTAGTGATCTTCCACCATGTTTTTCCAAATGTAGACAAACATCCGTTATCTCCCAACTGCCCTATTGAGATCAAATTTCTTTTCATAGAAGGAATATTCCTTACATATTTTAGCAGCCATTCTTTCCATTATTTAACTTAATTTGTACCTTACCCATTCCAACAATTTTACTTGGAACATAATCATGAAAGAATTTCCTGTGTGGTGTAGAATGACATGAAGCCCCTGAATCTACTACCCAGTAATCACTAGTATTATCTAATGCAAGAATCAAAGCATCTTGTACACATCACCTGCTACATTTTATTCTTGAGTAATCTCATGTTTCCTGTCACGTCCCCTCATGTCAACTAGAGAGAGAACGTGACCATAACCGCTTGCTCTGATTGTTGCAGGAGCATCTAGGTTGAAGTTCATTGAATTCTATATGTATTTTGATGGATTCCTGATTTTTGCAGAAACCTATAAAGGCATGAATTCATCTTGCATTCACTCTATTCAAGTCTGAGTATAAATTCTCTAACTTCCCAATAACATAGAATTGATCCTGTCAATGCTCAAGTCGACGATCTACAAAGAAATATCTCAAAGGAGATTGAATGACGGAGAAAGATCACGATGGAAATCGATGATCACAATCTGTTCTACATCTGGAGACAGATCAATAGCTGAGAATCAACCCGCAAGAATCAACGGTGCGAAAAGATTTAGTTTGCAGAATCGAAGAAATATGGAAATTGCGATCCCACATCCTGCATCCCACATCCCGCATTCTACATTTCACATCCTGCATGCGGAATAGACTGTTGCAGAAATAGAGATTGTGAAGCTGCATCCTACATCTAGGAAGCAGAAAGGAGAGTTGCAGAAGGAGATCTACGGAAATAGAGATTGTGAAGCCGCATCTCACATCCCGCAAGTTGTGGAAGGAAATCTGCGAGGAATAGAATTTACAGAAGGACGTTTCTACATCCCGCATCCTGCAAGTTGTGGAAATGAAGATTTCTGACAGGAAATTCAAACTATTGACAGAAGTCTTGGACAAATTTGTTCATTCAAGCCATCACCAATCTGGCAATCTAAGCCCCATAATGTAATTTTAAAATGCATTGAAAGAAAACATACATAGATGTATAGAATTGCAATTATACAGCGGAAGCAACTCATCAATTCAACACATTAGGCATGTTCATCATATTTCTTTAAGCAAATAAAATTGAAGAGATTAACACAGAGATACTTACCATTGAAAGAAGCTCGTCCCACAACCAGCTACATCACTGCAACGTTCCACCCAACAATAGGCCAGTGCGCTCATCAATCTCTCAACAGCACTGCCACCCCCGAGCTAGGCATGATTCCCATCAGGAATAAGGAACACTAGCAGGCTCACGCATAGCCAAGGATACAACAAAATCAGCCAATCCAACATAGTTGGGTTTATCAGGCTGCAAACAAACAAGCCAATATACTGCTGGGTTTATCAGGCTAATCATCCAAGCCACCTAACAGTTGGGTTTATCAGGCTACTAAGCCAAGCCAACTAACATATGGGTTTATCAGGTCGCAAAGGAGTTGGAAAACTTGAACTGCTAAGGTAGTGAGCTCAACCACTGAGCTATGGACACCTACACTAGATCGGGCTTGGATCCTAAAACATCTACACACCCAACACAAGGAAGCATCCCCTTCTCTCCTAGACAGTCCCTCACATTATGCCTTCCATTCTAGTGTTGTTCAGGGCGTGCAAAGAAGAAAACCATCCCCTCTAGATCTATTTGTGAGGTTCCTTCCTACACTAGGTTTATCAAGCTAGTTCAGACCCAATTCCATTCCAAACCAGTTCAGACCAAGGAAAAATATGCACACACAGCAAACCACAATGTCAACACAATAAAACAATCTTCCACTCACTTTGTTATAGAGGAGACCATTGCACAACAATACTGAGGAAACCATAGATGACCACTCTTTCTCATAATTCGAGTGATCTCCACTGCTCATTCGTTCAACAAACAAAGGAGACGTTGAACCTTTACGTGACCGAGGATGGTAACAACAGGTGAACAACCCAGAACAAAACATGGTTCTGCAAGCAGGACAAACACACAACGTGCATGAACAAATTGGAATAGAGAATGATTAGATGGACCACAATGTTTTGTTGAGAGCCAGATGATGGATTGGGCATGCAGAATGAGGAAAAAATGAAAAATGTGAAGGATAAAAACCCAGGAAGGTTTAGCTGCTTGAGAGCTCCATGTGAATGAAGGATGGATTATCAAACGTCTTGCCGCTCCCCAAAACGTGAGGGAAGATGAAAATGTGAATGCACGAGGGAATGTGCATACGTTTTTTGACACATGGCTCCCCAATGGCTCAAGGTTAAACATCCCCCCCTCCCTATTCCTTGTGAAATCATGCCCCCATCTCTTTAACGTTGCGACGCATAGCTAGTTGTGGTATTTTTTATTAAATTGCATTTTAAATGATGTCTCAAGCATATTGTGCCTGGATAGCACATAAACCATCCGCATCGATTTTAATCGCCGAAACATAAAACACTAAACCCATGGTGGGGCCTTTGCCTTGAGCTGCACACCATGATTTAATACAATATTTACATCATATGCACTTCAATACCATGGGGTAAAAACCGGGGTGTTACATTCCCCTCCCCCTTCAATATCACTGTCTTTAGTGCTTTACAAAATTTAACAAAATGCTACACTGGAACCTCCCTCAGTGCTCTACAAATTTGAACAAAATGGATGTGCCAATCGCATGGAATCCTCGAGCTTCCATGTAGCCTCTTCAAGACCGCAGTACTTCCTCTACACCATTATCTATCCAATGGCACGATCTGGAACTCTTCCAAGTCCTTGCTTGCATGCATTAGCACACGCCACAAGATCTTTTCCTGGTCTTGGAGAATCCTTCTCCTCAGCTTGGAACATTTCCAGTGTCTTTGGAAACCAGCAATACCTATGCTCAAGTAATGAGTCAATTCCCATGTTAGTATTCACAAGATTTTCCAAAATCATAGATGAATCACATGCACATGTATATTGATATAAAATCAACAAAAAGTTTTCAAGTGAACCAAATACTCATCTGCATAAGTAGCTTCTTTTGGTTCCACAGGTGTTCTACTAGGATTTATACAACCATGGTGCTCACAACCCTTCCCCACCCCACACCTAGGTATGCATTAAAGGGTAGCCAAATTTCTGCAATCCTTGAATTACCTGAAAATACCTTAACCAAGGTCTGACAGCTCTGCTCTTGAGCCCAACACCTCTTCAGGTGCTTCAATAGCAGTTCTGTTCAAGAGCCTGCACCTCCTCTAGTGGCTTACCAAGCTCAGGTGCTTCCTTCTCGAACACCACAATGATTTTAATTCATATTTCAAATTCATTCCTATAGGATGTAATCTATAACAAGATTTTCAAAACCATGGCTGCATCATATGCTTATGTATATTTAAAGAAAATCAATAACAACAAAAGTTCAATAAGTAAACCAAATACTTATCTTTATAACATCTCCCAATAGAGATCTGGCCAACCTCACTTCAAATCCTAACATCGCCTTGGGTGCTCAATGGAATCTCTATTTTACGGGCCTAGCACCTCTTCCAGTTCTCATCACTGCTCAGGCACTTCCCTTCTAGGCATCGTAACAGATTAATTCACATGTCAGATTCATTTCCGTAGGATTTATTTCTTAACAAGATTTCTGAAATCTTAGCTGAAACATTATGTACATGTGTAATCACAGAAAATCAACCAAGATTTTCCAAGTAATCCAATACTTATCTGTATAGCATCTCTCAACCAAGATCTGATCAACCCTGCTTCAAATCCTAACACCTCTCTAGGTGCTCAATAACAGCTCTAGCTTAAAGGCCCAGCACCTCCTCCAAGTGCTTACCAATGCTCAGGCACTTCCTTTCAAGACATCATAATACCTGGGGGGTATTCTCTTCATGGATCCCCCACTCTTGTGACAGTCCCCTTACGATGTGAATGTGTGCAGAAAGAAGTATAACCGGATGTCTTACACCTTAGGTATCCCCAGTGATGCATAGCGGTGCCTGGCTAGTAGGGGGGAAGAAGATATGTACCCAATTACATCCTTCCATAGGAGCCATGTACTCCATGTACATGTTTTCATTGTCTCACATGTGTTACATATAGACATGCAGTTTACATCAGATGTCATCATAAAATTTCAATCATAGGTTTTCAAACCTATTCCCAAGACATCCCTCTCAGAAGCTATGTACACCCCGTACATCCTTCCAAGGAGCCATGTACACCCAATACATCTTTTTTTCACCTGCATTACATACAATCATGTAGTTCATATAAGATGTCATCATAAAAAATTTAGTCATATTTTCAAACCTATTTCTAACACATCCCTCCGAGAAGCTATGTACACCCAATACATCTTTCCGAGGAGCTGTGTACACCCAGTACATCCTTCTAAGGAGTTATGTATCCCAAACAAATCCTTTCGAGAATCTATGTACTCCAAGGGCCTACTTCCATCATCTCATCTACGTTACATATAAGTATGCAGTTTACATGAGATGTCATCATAAAATTTTAATCATAGATTTTCAAATCTATTTCATGCATACATGATTTGTCAAATATCAAATGATCAATAACAGTGATACTCAAAAATAAAAATATGAGTTCACAATCCTGCTTCTTGCAGAAAATCAGATTTTTGCAACCATGAGGCCATCCTCATGTTGTTTTGCTTCTGCAAGTGGGGAGTACTCATCCCTTGCTTATGCATGCTGCCCAAAACCTGGACATCTACATACAACATGTCATCCTGACACAATTTTAAATCATCCAAACAGTCGCAGTTAGTCAACATTAACTTTCCAACATCAAGCAATGCAAAAAAATCATATCCATTGTTAGCATGATTCAAAACCATCACAGGAAATCACAGTCTCTCATAATCAATAGAAAAGCTTGCAATCTGAAGTTTCAAAATCTGTTCTCAGTCATGAGATCCTTCTCATTGCACATGGTAGCTTTAGGAAGTCCTCATATGTATTCCCATACACACAAGGGTCATTTATTCATGGAACTACAAGTTCACATGTAGGCCTCTCCAGCCTATACCTAGGCTCCACTTTACCTGCAGAATATCCTTCCGTGAATTTCCTGCAATACCCTGCAAGTCCCACAAAAGATCTTACATCTGTCATCTTTCTTGGAGCATGCCAGCTCCTAATGGCCTCAACCCTTTCAAGGTCCACAGGTATTCCTTTATCTGAGATAATGTGACCCAAATAGTGAATTCTATCTTCATAGAAGTCATAGTTTCTCAACCCTGCATACATCTTATGCTTCCTGAGCAATTTCAAATTCGGCCTCAAATGTTCCACATGTTCTTCCTCATTCTTAGAATAATAATTCCATCAAGGAAAAACAAGAACAAACCTATCCAGATACTTTCTGAAAATATTAGTCATGAGGCACATAGATGTAGCTAGTGCATTTGTGAAACCAAATGATACCACTACAACATCATAATATCCATACCTTTCTCTGAAGGTTGTCTTATGAACATTTTCATCCTTAACTCTTACCTGATGGTCACCAGACCCCAAGTCAAGCTTGGAGAAATACCTTTGATCCCCTCACTTGATCAAAGAGGTCATCAATCCTAGGCAAAGGATGCTTGCTCTTCATAGTGACCTTGTTCAATTTCCTGAACCAATACACAACCAGGGTGTATCATCTTTTTCTTCCTCAAACCAAACTGGTGCTCCCAATGGGGACACATTCGGCCTGACATACTTCTTTTCCCACAACTCTTGCATTTGCATCATTAGCTCTAGCAAGTCTGGTGTACTCACCCTGGAGGGTGTCTTGGACATTGGTGCTTTACCTGGCACAAGTTCAATTGTGAGATCAATGTCCCCCTTTGGAGGAATCTCTGGAAGAACATTCCTGAATTCCTACAACACATGACAACCCTCCAACCTATGAGTATCATTCTCTATTTCCTCCAAAACATGATATGCATACATTCTGCAACATTTCCCATAGAACTTATTGAGTTGTATTGCTAAAGACTACCTTCCAGAGATCACTTTTGGAAATCCTTTCATAACCTTTAGGTTGCCTTCTTCATCCAAGCACTCAAAATTCTTGTGGTAACAATCAAGCTTTGCTCTATGTGCTTCCAACCAATCCATTCCAATGAGAACATCATAGGAACCAAGAGGCAGGACATTCAGATATGCACAAGTGACTAACCCATCCATGACAAATGGACATTTCCTTACCACCTCACTGACCTTCTTCTTCACTCCAGTGGCTAGTTGGAATAACCATGATCTTCTATGCTATGAATTTTTCAAGGTGCATAGCTCAACAAGTCTAGGGGTGATATAGTTGTGAGTCGATCCAGGGTCAATCAAAACAGAAACAGCCCATTCAGCAATCTCACCCTTAAATTCCACTGTAGTTGAGTTAGGACCTTCCTAGTGGTCTTCTAACACTGCACAAATTTTAGGAATGATCCCTACTTTTTGACCCATAGTTTCAGTTTCTTGGGTGTTGGGGACTTGACCTTCATTCCCATTCTCAAGTGGACGATTCCTGCGCAGATGGGGTCCTTCACATCCCCAACATTTGAGTGGTTTCTTGGGATTTTCCCTCATCATTCTCGCTGGCTCAATCACAGCTTTTGATGGCTTCCTTTGTTGCTTCAGGAGGTGATGAGGCTTAAAACCTTTCTTCCTTGGGTTAAGCTTCCCATTCTTCTCATGAGAATTTATCCTACTCCCTTCCATCTCTGTTAATTGATGCCCAGAGTTTATCTGCCTTTGGAGGTCTGCTAAACTCTGTAGCATGACTGAAGTCATATGGTTTTGCTCTACCAAAGCCTTTACCAACCTTTTATTTTCTTCCTTGCAACCCTGCAACTCTACCCCAAGATTCTTATGGTAGTTGCAGCATCTAGGGAACTCTCTCAATTCATTTTCCCAACAGACTCAATTCCATGACCTTGGATATTCTAAGCTAGACTTACATACCCTTCCCCATGTGGACAAATATGACGCACGTCGCAAATGGGTTCCTTCACATATCTAGCATTGGAGTGGCTTCCTACCCTCCTGTGGTTCTCTTGGCTTTTCCCCCATAGCATCTTTCCCATTTCCACAGGGATCCTATGCATCATCCATGCTGTTAATTTTCTTGGCGTTGATCTTCTTTAACCTCCTTGGTCGGACCAAGATCAACTCTTCAATATGCACTATGACTCTGTAAAATGTGTTAGCAACATCATTTGTTAGTCAATCTGAGAAATTCAAATAATTACTTACCAATTTCTTCTTGCAAGCATGAACGGTCAATGTGCCATTCATCGGGTTGGATAACTTTAGAAATTATGCTAAATAGCACTCTTTCTTGCTGTAGTTTTCTTTCTACAACCAATTGCCTTGGCACATTTATACTAATGGTACAACAAGCAACTCTATCGAATTGCGTAATCGGGGAAATATGGAAATTGCGATCTCGCATCCCGGAGCCCGCATGCGGAATAGACCGTTGTGGAAATTGCATGAAGAGGGGCCCTCAAAGGAAAAATCTTGTTCAACTTGGCCCATTTATGCCCTAGCACTACAACCTTTTCTCTAATACCACACTGTCACATCCCCTCCCTTCTACTAGAGAGAGAACACGACCATAACTGCTCGCTCTGATTGTTGCAGGAGCATCTAGCTCGAAGTTCATTGAATTATGTATGTATTTTGATGGATTCCTTATTTTTGCAGAAATCTATAGAGGCATGAATTCATCTTGCATTCACTCTATTCAATTTTGAGTATAAATTGTCTAACTTCCCAATAGTAGAGAATTGATCCTGTCAGTGCTCAAGTCGACGATCTGCGAAGAAATATCTCAGAGGAGATCGAACGACGGAGAAAGATCGCGATGGAAATTGACGGTCACAATATGTTCCGCATATGGAGACAAATCAACGGCTGAGAATCAACCCTCAAGAATCAACGATGTAGAAAGCTTGAGTTTGCAGAATCAGGGAAATATGGAAATTGCGATCCCGCATCCCGCATGCGGAATAGACCGTTGCGGAAATAGAGATTTTGAATCCGCATCCTGCATGCAGAAAGGAGAGTTGTGGAAGGAGATCTACGAAAATAGAGATTGTGAAGCCGCATCCTGCAAGTTGCAGAAATAATACTTGCGGAAGGAAATCTGTGGGGAATAGAATTTACAGAAGGACATTTCCGCACCTCGCATCCTACAAGTTGTGAAAAGGAATATTTATAGCAGGAAATTCAACCTGTTAACATAAATCTTGGACATATTTGATCATTCAGGCCATGACCAATCCAGTAATATAAGACCCATAATGTAATTTAAAAATGCATTGAAAGAAAACATACACAGATGTATGCAATTGCGTAATCGGGGAAATATGGAAATTGCGATCCCGCATCCCGGATCCTGAATGTGGAATAGACCGTTGTGGAAATAGAGGTTGTGAAGCTGCATCCTGCATGCAAAAGGAGAGTTGCCGAAGGAGATCTATGAAAATAGGGATTATGAAGCTGCATCCCGCAAGTTGTGGAAGGAAATCTGCGGGGAATAGAATTTACAAAAGGACATTTCTGCACCCCGCATCCTGCAAGTTGCGAAACGAAAGATTTATGGCAGGAAATTCAACTTGTTAACAAAAGTCTTGGACATATTTGATCATTCAGGCCATCACCAATTCAGCAATCTAAGCCCCATAACGTAATTTAAAAATGCATTGAAAGAAAACATACACATATGCATACAATTGCAATTATACAGTGGAAGCAATTCAACAATTCAACACATTAGGCATGTTCATCATATTTCATTAAGCAAATACAATTGCAGAGATTAGCATAGAGATACTTATCTTTGAAAGAAGCTCTTTCCGCAACCAACTACGTCGCTGCAATGTTCCACCCAACCATAGGCCAATGCACTCATCAATTTCTCAGCAGCACTGCCACCCTTGAGTTGGGCTTGATTCCCACAAGGAATAAGGAACACTAGCAGGATCACACATAGTCAAGGATACAACAAAACTCAGCCAAGCCAACACAGTTGGGTTTATTAGGCTGCAAATAAACAAGCCAATATTCTGTTGGGCTTATCAAGCTAATGAGCCAAGCCAACTAACAGTTGGGTTTATTAGGCTACTTAGCCAAGCCAACTAACAGATGGGTTTATCATGATGCAAAGGCACTGGAAAGCTTGAACTACTAAGCTAGTGAGCTCAACCACTGAGCTATGGACACCTGCACTAGATCGGGCTTGGCTCCTAAAACATCTACACACCCAACACAAGGAAGCATCCCCTTCTCTACTACACAGTCCCTCACGCTATGCCTTCCATTCCAGTGTTGTTCAGGGTGTGCAAAGAAGAAAACCAGACCCTCTATATCTATTTGTGAGGTTCCTTCCTACACTAGGTTTATCAAGCTAGTTCAGACCCAATTCCACTCCAAACCAATTCCAACTAAGGTAAAATATGCACACATAGCAAACCACAATGTCAACACAGCAAAACATGCTTCCACTCACTCTGTGACAGAGGAGACCATTGCACAACAATACTGAGGAAACCACAGATGACTACTCTTTCTCATAAAATCGTGTGATCTCCACTGCTCATTCATTCAGCAAACAAAGGAGACCCCGAACCTTTGCGCGACTGAGAATGGTAACAATAGGTGAAAAACCCAGAACAAAACACAGTTCTGCAAGCAGGACAAACACACAGAGCGCATGAACAGAATGGAATGGAGAATGATTTGATGGACCACAACGTTTCGGTGAGAGCCAGATGATGGACTGGGAATGCACAATGAGGAAAAACTGAAAAATGTGAAGGATAAAAACCCAAGAAGGTTCAGCTACTTGAGAGCTCCACGTGAATGAAGGATGGATGATCAAAACATCCCACCGCTCCCCAAAATGTGAGGGAATATGAAAACGTCAATGCATGAGGGAATGGGCATACGTTTTTTACACATGGATTTTTCCCAATGGCTCAAGGTTAAACATTTCCCCCTCCTTGTTCCTTGTGAAATCATGCCCCCATCTCTTTAACATTGGGACGCATAGCTAGTTGTGGTATTTTTATTAATTTGCATTTTACATGATGTCTCAAGCATATTGTGCCTGGCTAGCACATAAACCATCGACAACGATTTTAATCGCCAAAACATAAAAAACTAAACCCTTGGTGGGGCCTTTTCCTTGAGCTCCACACCATGATTTAATACAATATTTACCTCATATGCAATTCAATACCACGGGGTCAAAACCAGGGTGTTACATTGCTCGTCTCCTTTCTTCTTTGGATCTCCACAGTATTTTTTCAAATGTCCTCTCTTATTATAATTCCAACACTATCTTTCCAAAACTAGACTTGGATCTTCCCTTCAATAGACTTGCTGTGATTACCTGGGCTCCTTCCTCCCTCCTTTTGTCTTCCCCTACTCTCTCTGGTCAACGCATTACCTAATGTCTCACGTGTGTTGTTTCTTCACATTTCTTCGCTAAGAATAACACCAACAACATCATCAAATTTAAGAGTGTTAGAACTAGGGACAAAGTTACTTATAGCCATGACCAAGCTATTCCATCTTTCTGGTAATGAGAACAAGATTAGAAGAGCCCTAACCTCATCATCAAAGTTCACTTTAATAGAACTTAGCTATAATAAGCACATTAAATTCATTTAAATTGTCAGCAATAGATCCACCTTCTGACATCTTCATAATAAATAAACGCTTCATTAAAAATATCTTATTGGAAGCTGAGGGTTTTTCATATAGATGTTAGACAATGCACTCATCACACCTTCTGTTGTCTTTTCTTTTGAGATATTGAAAGCCACCAACAAAGCTAGGAACAACCATATTGTTCCCAATTCCTTTTTTTCGAGAACCTCCCATTCTTCATCCTTCATAGTTGTCGGCTGTTTTGTTTTTTCGCCCAACGGTAAGTATAGATCCTTCTGGTACAAATAGTCCTCCATTTGCATCTTCCATAACTGGTAGTTTTGGCCATTAAATTTCTCGGCCCTAAACATTCCTTCTTCTTCCACTTCTCCCACTCAAACCAAGAACCCGTATTTCCTATGAATTTACCATCCAGATAGACCTTTTGGATTTGACACCGATTGTTAGAAAAACAAGATCACGGAGAAAAAACAATAAACAATAAATAAGATGCAAATATTATAAGCACATTACAAGAGAGACATGGATATAATGTGGTTCACCCAATATGGGCTACGTCCACATAGAAATTTCCAGTCCTTTATTTTATACCATCCAAAAAAATGAAGGAATACATCCTGCAACAACCATGTTTCACTTCCTCTTCTCTCTCTCGCAGTCTCTTTGAAACAATCATACAGATTGTTTACAATGATCACACAATGATACAATACAATACACGGTCCTATTGCAATGCTTTCCTTCTATAAGGGAATTACCATGGGAAAATACTGCAGATCACCCAATACCATGGGTCCGCAAACTATTGGACAACAAACATCCCAAAAAAATTCTTTCAGGGGATTGGCTTCCAAACCCCCTTTCTCGGCGGTGCTTCCCCTGAACCCTCACCAGGGTCTCGCTGGCCCCTGGGCCCCCCGGTCGGGGGGGGGGGGGGGGGGGGGGGCACGAGGGTGGACCCCCACAGGAGGGATGGTGTCTCCCTGTACCCCCCAACTAGGAAGAGTCTATAGTAAAATTGGGGTACAAACACGGCTGAATACTAACATCTCTGAATCAAGAAGATCATTCTCCAAAACCAACACTAACCATACCATTTGGTGTCAATTGGAACCGACTAGAGTCATGACTAGTTAAGCTTGAATTTTCCCAATTTGTAATTTTCTTCAAAATTCGAAGTAGGGATGCTACTAAATACCTTCCATAAATAGCACCAAACTTGATACATTAGAAATCTACTAGGAAAACAAATGTTTGAAGCTTGTGTCTATTTGACTTATTTAATAGAGAAATTTAGACTCCATCGTGCCTAAACCATTATTAATGGAGATATCACTTGAAATATGAGAGTTGGGGTTCTCAAAGAAGAGCAAAGGAACCATTGCATTTGTAATAAAGTGCACTTATCGAGCTGACTTGCACTTAACAAGTTGGACCATAAAATAGATAAAAGCCACATTTAGATGAAAACAAGAACAATGCATGACCTTACATTTTGTAAATTCAAGTACATTGATTTAAGAATTACAAGATACCTCTATTTCATTGCACATAGGAATTTGGACGAGGAACATTGAATAAGTTGCATTATCTCATTGCTTCAAATCAGTTACATATCCAAACTCACATTTGGGGACTGACTTGATCTTCTTTAGTTAGATCCAAAAACAATCGAATCATAACACAACTCAATTCGTTAACTAAACAAGGAAAAATATTATGCAAGCATTGACCAAATATTGAACCAGGGGTGTTAAAAATCTCACTTTGGTATAAACCCATAATGAATATAGACATTGTAGAAATCCATTTATGATCATAGAGGGGGGAGATGTATATTTGGTAGATTGAAATGCCACCTCTTCAAATAAGACAATAGCTCAAACTATAAAAAAATGGAAATTCTAAGAAAACCCATGTTAACTTTGTAAATCTTTCTTTTATGGGAATACCTTTGTGATTCATCAAACCATGTAGTGAAACGATATATAACTGAAGCCAAAAGTTCCCAAACCCCATCTGAAATCCAAGCCATTTTTTTTATCTAGGCATCCTTCTACCTTATGAGCTTTCAAAAGAAGAACACATGTGAATTACTTCACATTCTTTCCTATGGCCCCACTTTTGACCTAAAAACCATATCCATGGACACCTAATCCTAGCATATAGTAATTAGTGTTCTCCATATTTATGGTAATAGAGGTACCATTATGGCCTCTCAAATGCAATCTATGTCCTGCAATATTTGGTTAATTAGTGAAGGTGAGGTCGATCTGCTATAGGTTTCGATCATTGGATTATGGAATTTGGTTGCATGAAGAGGGGCCCTCAAAGGACAAATCCTGCATTCACTTCTAGTAAATCCTTGTTTAGACTTATCAATTTCAATTTTGGGGCATTAGAACTCAGATGATGTGGTGTTTTTTCACCCAAATATTGAATATCCCTTCTTATATGCATCAAGTTCCAAATAGACGTTGCAGGGGCCAAACCCTCACTGTGTTCTTCTCCCTCAATCCCATTTTAATCAATGACACAATAGTAAAAACAACTAAAACATACATGATTCGTGCCACTCCTTTGATGGCCTAATAATTTGTATTCAGAACTTTGTCTAGTGACTCACAATATTTAGTGAATCGCTAGATATGAAATATCTTCAGGGTTGTTAATGGTGGCATATGTTGAGATCTATGTTTCCTTTACATCAAAACCCATATTCCACTTGGATACAAAACCAAAAATTTCATATGCACATTGTGTGTTGTGCATCAAAATCCATATTCCATTTGACGCCAAACCCACAAATTTCATATGCACATTGTAACATCCCTAAATTTCATTAAAAAAAATTGTATTTACTATATGTAACTTTATAAATTCCTAGGTTGATAAATTTATCAGATGTTATACTTCACGCTTTTCCTGTTGTGATAACAATAACCAAAGACTTTAGTTGAACTGCAAAACTCATAAAGCTATGTTTAGTGTTTCCATCAGCATGTCTCTTTTTATGACATTATGCTGATACATCGTCGTGTTTTCTAGTTGATACTATCTTGTTGCTAATACTACTTTTAAAACTCTGTTGGTTGCAAAATCGTAAAAATTGTTTTCATTTTCCAATTTCTTTGGTCCTACCTATGAGCTAGGAAAGGAAAAGGCCACAAGTCTTATTTAGCCTTTAAGGCTAATGCATGAACCTTCGTTGTTCTTTGTGCAGGTGAACGACATAAAAAAAAATTAAGTTTCCTAACTAAGGTGGCAAGGTTTTAGACTAGCATACTCCAACATCCAAATAAAAAGGGGCCATAACAAACACATTCTATGCTATACCATAAGTCAAAATGCGCCTAAACTCTCATACTATACGTTATGCTATTTTTCAAAATCAAAATAATATTGCATTGCACTATACAAAAGTGTATAAGGCTGACCATACGTTATCGAAGTGATGGTTGGAAAATGTGTACGAGATGTAGATTGAATGCTCCCACACGCAGGCCATGTCAAAACCCCAAAATTTCATAAAAATTTAAAATTTTTAAGATAACATAAAATGTTTGAATACGCAGTTTACCAACTACTAGCGGTTAGCTGAAAATGAAACAGTTTAACCATTAGTATTAATTAGTTTCATAATACAATAACTAATGCAACTTTCATTTTCATAATGTATAAAAGATTGACCTGCATTCAGATTTCTTTTAGCTTTACTAATAATTTTACTTTTTGGCAAGTAGGTGAAATCCATATTTGAAAACTTGGGATTACTTACCGTTATGCTAACGCAGATGGACTGCTGATTCTTACAGGTTTAAAAGGTAACGATCGATCAAGTAAGAGTTTAATTCATAAAGTAGCAAGAAGTATATCTGTTGCATGTTAATATGCTAGTAAATAAACTGACTACTTAAAAGCAAGCTCTAATGAGGTAAAGTAACTGTCTTTTATTCATGAAAGTATTTCTGTCAAATTTAAAGGTAAAGATTTCCAATAGAGTACATGTTTTCTATTTCGTTTCTATCTTACTAGTCCTAGGATTTATCAACCAGTAGCTTGTATGTAAAAATGCTCATCGTTAAGTTATAAACTTCAGTGCTTACATTATCGCCTTGCTGCATGTAATAATGTAACAACATACAATACCATATTATTTTATAATGTACTAATCTGATCGTTACTTACATCTTGTAGAGATCTTGCTACTTGGAAATTTCTATGACATTAAGAGTTGGGTTAATGTAACTAAATGTATCATCCTAAGATGGAATACTACCTATCATCACTTTCATAAGTCTAAGTCATAGGTAGATATATTATCAGTGTTATTCCTATAACTATAAACCTTGTACATGGTTTACTCCATAGTAAAATTACTATTATTATGTTGTCTCACTTATAACAAGTTGGAGTTGATAATATCTACTATGGTAGATTACATTACCTATAACTTCTATTCTAAGGTATATCTCAAGTGAACATTATAACCAAGGTTTCTATACTATGCTAAAATCCAATTAACACATACAATAAAAAACTGTCATTGTAAATAATGATAGGATTCATTATTATTATCATTGGCAAGCTAAGCATACAAAACACTTATTTGTAAAAGATTATACCAAGGTCGAGCCTTGTGATTGTGTGATTGTGTGATTGTCATGGTTAAAATACCTTTACTCTTATAGTCAAATGCCATATATTATAACTAAACCATTGGTTTAAAATAAATAAAGTTTGACTTCATTATAATATGCAAATATATTATCGTCGTTTTGCAAAGTATACATATTAATTGTTAATTGGAAAATTTTATGTTATGGTCGACCTTGGGATTGTTTCAATGACAAGGTTGTTACAACCTTACACTATGGTCAACATTATGAAATCATCGTTAACCAAAAACACAATCCTCTAAACTATCGTATATAATGATATAATTTTTGTGTTATCATTGGTGAATAATATATATATACGCACTCCATAGTCGTGTGCATAGTTTGTTTATATATCATTGTATTAATAGTTCGATGATTGGAAAACGCATATGACTATAGACAATACCCATGCATGGTTGAAATATTTGGAGGCACGTAGTTTACCCTCGTCCATGCATTGGTGACTTAAAAGGCTGGAAACCCTATTCTCTTGTCATTTTACTATGAGAGTTTCGCTGGCCTGCGGGGCGGCCATGAGAGGATGCTCATCTGCTTGCTCGCTTTGTGACTTGTGTTTGTTGTTTTTGTAGTTTCAAATACTTGGTCTTAGCTTGTAAATCGTCGAGCTTGTGAACCTTACTGCGTGAGATTAATCGTTGTTTTGTTTGGCTCTAGGCATGTCCATAGTTTTCATCTCTGCTCTTCTCGTGGCTTGTCATGGCATTGTGAAGCTTAATCTCGCTATCACTGTCTCCACTCGAGGGTTGGTGTAGGGGTTGATTAATCCTCTGTGTAAATTTGTAGAGCTGGTGGCAGCTTCTTCGTTGCTCGAATTCTCTTTTTACTGGCAAGTAAAAACAAACTCAACTCTTCATATACAAAATCGTTGTTAAGTTACTTAACACAGTTAGGGTTTTCAGATTAGAAGCTGAATTTTTGTGCTAAAGCTCGTAATGTGTTTGTTACAGGAACCCACGACTGCTCGACACTTCAGTGAAGAGGAAAATGCAACGGCCGGCTTCCGTGGACTCGTGGCCTTAGTTGGTAAGCCCTGGTTTCAAACTAGTTTTTTCCATACTTGAAATGAGGGTTGTTGAAGGAGATAATACAGTGCTTGGAAGCCTGTTTTCGATTTCTTGTTAGTTAAGAGATTTTAATATGATGTTACACTAGTTTACTTTGGAAACCCTTGTTGTTTATGCTGGGTAATTTAGGCCTTGAGTCGTGATATGTTTTTGATGTTTAAGTTAAAGATTTAGCCTTACGGCTTGATAAATGTATTACAGTTGGTTTTATAATTAAAGTTTTTGTTAAACTTGAGCTCTGTCTCGCGTGTTATGATTTCATTAACCTGTAAAACAGGTATTTCCTTCTTCTACTGTCAGTGAATAAATTTACTATTTATCATATATTTAGAAGTAAATGATATTAATATGAAGACTGTGGAACAATCATAATGTAAATTATAAATTTTATTCTTATCAATCCATAATATAATAGTTAGGGTTTTAATGAAAATGAAACCCTTGTGTAGATGTTTTCTTAACTAAAATATTACTTCGGCACTGTTTCTCTTTTACTTCACTTTTGTTATTATAGGTACATTGTTTGTTTATTAACCTGTAAATGAAATATTTAATTTTAAAAGAGGTTGTAAATACATTTTTAAGTTTAAGAACAAGACTGTATTCATCTAAAGCATGAGTTATAGTTTTCTTGTTAATTTTTGTTACACAGTTAATAATATAACTTATTATACTTACTGGTTAATTTATAATTAGGTAAATTAGTTATTTAGGGTTTCGACCCTCAGATTTTTCTTTCACTGTTTATAAGCCTGTTTATTCAAAATAATTATCTCCTATTCATGCCATTCTTAGTTTTTATTTAGTTAAATGTTTATATTTACATTTATTTTGTTTATAAGCCTGTTTATTCAAAATAATTAGCTCCTATTCATGCCATTCTTAGTTTTTATTTAGTTAAATGTTTATATTTACATTTATTTTATCTACTGCTCTGTAATTTAGAATTATTCTGAGCTCTATGAGAAATAGAAGGTTAACTCTGAAACTCTGTTTACTTTTCATAAATAAAGGGTTTTTAAATATAACCCTAATCTGGTTTATATGAAGTATTAGTTTAAGATTTAGTTAATAGTTTTTAAAAGATAAACTACTCATTTAATAACTCGTTTATAAACTTAGTTGTTGTTTTCTATAAACATTTACTTATATTAATATACTACTGAACTCTAGTGTATTTACTATTTCTTTTCCTGAATTTTATTTAGTTATTCTAAGTAAAAATAGTAAGCACAAATGAACCATAACATTGTTTTTCCTAACATTTTATACATTGAAATAAATTTACTCTGCTATCTACAGATACAAGATCTTATATACTATTTTCATTCTCTTAAGAATTCTTTCATCTACTTAAAGCATTCTAACTGTGCTAGAGTACGACTTGGTTTCCATGTGTGGAAAAACATAGTCCAGAAATTTATCTTCATTCTATTTCATTATTCTTTAAACCAATTTCATTTCTATAACAATCTAATAAGAACACTAAATCTAACATCTCACAAGCTTTGAACTTTTTAACATTCATTTAGCATATAAACTAAGATTATTTAACTAAAAACAATAAAATCATAACATAGAACCTGTTGAAGACAAACGACAATAGCTTTAGGAGGCCATTCCTCCCTACCAATCTCCTGGAGAGCGCTCAAACAATGCTTCCTCAGGACCCCCAAGCCTGTTCCTGGTCTTCTTGGCTGAGAACTGGGTGGAGAATGCAAACAATAGAACTCTCTGTCAACTGACTAGTTCAATACCTCAGTAAAACACTCCGCTCTCAGCAGTATGATCTTCAGCTTAAAAATTGCAACTAGATCAACCAGCAGTTATCCCCTCAAACACTTTCTAGATTTCCCTTCCATTGAATTTCTCTGAAGTACATTCATTCAACTTGAATGATCACTTCTCTAGAATGAGCAGCCTCAACTCTCTTCAACGGGAATTTTTATAAAGATTGCCTAGGTCTTTTGGGTCAGTTTTCATTAATTGAGCCACCTGCTCTGATTCCACTTTCTTGGGGAATCATGACCACAAATGTAGGGAGGTTGCCACCTGCAATAGTTGGAAGTGGTTTGAGGATGCTACCACATGTCAGTTTTCTCTCCTCCCAGTCTCCTCCACCAATTTGACCAGCAAACACTCTTTTAACAACTCTCCTAAGCTGTTGTCTCCTCATTTATTTATTTGTAATAAAATATTCAGAATTTGCATTAAATATCCTTGACCCCACTGGGTCATCAATTACAACTTAGCATAAAATTTAACATATTGTTCCTAAAATAATATAAAATTGTTTTTGCAAAATTGGGGCATGTGACAGGCCATGTGGAGGCCTTTACTTACCCAATTGGCGGTCACTAAGCTTATGGCAAAACTCTAGGGGTTTAATGTTTTTTCGAAAATAGTGGAAGCTTATCCATGAAGTCTTATTTCTTTTGGTTTTCTCTATGTGAAGCTCTTTTGGGGTTTTTTTTGTTCTTCTATGTAGTTCAAAGGTGATTCCAGAGGTGGAGGAGCCGAGTTGCTTGGCCTTCGACACCCTTCCTCCTTACTTGTACATTCATAAAACTTCATTGGTGGTGTTGGGTACATTTGGGGAAAAGAGAACTTGCAAATACAGGTAAAATATTCTCCTATAATTGTGATGAACAATTTTCTTATGCCATAGATCGATTTTATATGATACATTGTTTGACCTCCGACTTTTCATGTGCAGGAGGGTTTTAGAACCATGTTCTGTAGCTACGCGTTTCAGTTGGATGTTGTGCTAATAGGGATTACAGTCGGGTAAGACTTGTTACGTGGACCTTTGTGGCTCTGTGGTATAAAATCACCATGGCTTGTTCTGTGTTTTCTATGGCACCTTAGGACTCCCTTGTTTTATTTTCATGAAGGTGACATTTTCGTCTTTGGTAGCCGTGAGGCTGTTTGTACTTGAACTGTAAGGGATAACCCTTCCTTTGTGGAGTTGTATAGACTACGCCACAACTGTTTAGTGACAGAGTTACTTTTGGTTTTCACGGTGTATATTGAACAGTTTCTACTACTGTCGTTTTAGCCTGTTGTAAAGTTTGTTTGACTTATAAGAACCCCGTGAGGGATTGAAGTTTTATAAGACCATTTGTGCTTGGATTTGCAGCACTATAGCTTTTTTTTTTTTTAAATAAACATGTTATTATGACAGTGGGTGTTATGCCCAAATTCGCAATAGATGCGTGAAGTAGAAGAAGTATTTGATTTTGATTCTTTGGTTATGTAATGCCTCAGTCGAGATGGATTTATCATTTTGTTATTTTATAAAACTATATGCGGCCTTGAGGCCTTTAATAGACTGTAAAGTCGTCGTGAGGTTTTTATCATGTCTTATTTGTTTTTGAGATAGGCCATAGAGCTACTATCAAAATCTAATGTTGTTGGTTATTTTATATTCCTAGGTTTTAATGAATGGAACATAGCCCATGAGGCCTTTGCAGTCTTGAATACAATCTTGATTTTATAGTATTGTTTTTCTTTAATGCATTACTTAGTAGGTTGTACACCGTGGATATTGTTTGTAACAATTATGTTTAGAAAATTAGGCCGTGAGGCCATTGTCAATTCATTTTTAAATTTTTGAAGGGTAAAACTATTTTATTTGTACTAGACTAAATTAAGCCCTAAGGTTTTGCTGTGTTTTTCTTTAGTGATTAAAGATTACATATGCAAATACCAAGACATCCTACAACCTTTAATCGACGCTGTGGCCCGTTGATAATCTCGATTTGGTATTGTTAATAATAATTTTGAGTTTAATAACCCTATCTAAACTAGAATTTTAATTCGTGGGCTAGAACTCGGTCAAAGATTTGGAAATTGATTTAATATAACCGTTTAGAGTTTGGACATAACATAGGGTTTTACTATGGTTTTCAAATCAATGTTCAGTAATTTTTTCTGTAAGATTCTATAATGTAAATATATATAACCTCCATTAGGGTTTTTAGATTGATCATTGTTAATTTATTTAAATGAATATCTGGTTTTTATTACGAAACTGCTCTAAGAGTTTAACCTGATTTACCTAGGAGGTAGTGTAGTTACTTGTAATTTTTAGTTATACACATACACACACACACACACACACACACACACACACATATTATAATAATCTCTGCAATAGGTTTTAGTCTTCACTGAGTAAATGTTATTTTCCTTTAAAACCTAGACTAACAAAGAAATTGCCAATAATTTTAACAATATAGTATATTGAAATAAATAAAGTAGAGGTACTATACTAAATATAGAAGAGAAAGGGAAAACACCCATTAAAATGTGTACTTAACAGAATAACCAGAACAGTAAATTTAAATCTTAATTACTTTGAATAAACAGAATTATAATTTTCTTCTCTTAGAATAATTTCCAAACAACTTTCAGATATAGAGTTCATAACATACCCAATCATCCTACTTTCAACTACTGAGCATACTTCCAAATAAAAGTATAGACTTAGAATTAAATAATAGTTAGAACCTGGATAATATGTAGAAGGGGACAAACACCCAAAGGAGACTATTCCACCCAACCTTCTCCTGAAGCATCCAAAATTACTTGCTTAGGACCCCTGAGCTTGTTCACTGAACCTCTAGGACAAAGATCACTGGATAATTATCCCATACAACAACTTGCTACCACTTAGCACTGAGTAGCAGACTTAACTCAACAATTGCACTTTAGCTATCCCCTCATCAAATTTCTTTTGTGCTTGAATTTTCAGTTTGCAATAGTCACAAGGTACATTCACTTGGAAACATAATGAGTAGTGAGCCTCTTGCTCAATTTGATGGTATTTATAATATTGCTTAGGTATTTGGGTCAGTTTTGGAATTAAATGAGCCACCAACTCAGTTCCCCCTCTTAGGGAACATGACCACAATTTTAGGGATTATGCTTCCTACAACAGCTAGAAAGTAAAATGCTAGTGCTGCCATTTGTCAACCAGCCTTCTACAGCTGTTCATTCCTCCTAGTGGGTCAGTAGACACTCATTCAACAGTCTCCCTTGGATAGGTCTCTCTTCTAATTAGTTATTAAAATAAATAATTCGTTAATTACAGTCATCCTTGACCAACTTGGTCTTAAAACTTTACAATAAATTTAACATAATGTTTTCTGAAATAAATAATAAATATTTATTTTTCAGATCTAGGTGTGTTACACACATTGTGTGTTGTGCATTTTGGTGGAATGGATTTTTCCTCAATTTATTGAAATTTTTAAAGTATATTTGTTTAATATGGAGTAGGATAAACATTTTATATCATTTAACAATAAATAGGGAAGGATTTAAGCAATGGATATGGTTGTCCTTGATAGTGTTCTATGTTGATGTGTAATGACACTATAATGCACATAATGTTCATCAGTGGAATCCTAATGGAACTAATATGGAGGCCATCAATGATTCCACACATCCATGCATTATCCACCCCATCAAATACTCATATTAGAAGTGTAACTCCTGGCGCGATGTGGAGGATACCATAGGAGTTGTAGTCTTAATGGAGGGACAAGGGTAATTGGTTATATATATATATATATGATGATGATGATGATGATGATGATGATAATGATCATAAATGTATGGTGTTCATTTAGTTGGAGGACATCAAGGGTTCCCACACATCCATCCATTGGCCACTAGGTGAAATTGTGAAGTTTGTATACACGATTTTTTTAGAATGGAGTAGAAAATAAAAATAGTGCACACCTATAAACACGCAAAAAAAGTTAACTTCAAACTCTAGGCCAAGAGTTTTAAAAAATATAGGATGAGACTTTTTTGAGAGTTCCAACTCTTGTCTGAGATTTTAAAAAACTCTAGGCCTCGGATTTGAACCAATAACAATGTCATATTTAAAAAAAACTTGAGTTTGAACTAAAATCTTGGCTGAGGATTTCGAAGATATTTTCTTGGCCGAGAGGTCGCAGTCAACAAAACATGTGAAAATCTCCTGCATCTTTTCAGAACCTGCAACTTCAGTAAGGCCAAAAACCTGCATATTTTAAAGATTGTGTGTCGTACTTGGTACCAATGGATTCATCTATGAATATAGTTTCCAATGGTATAAGAATTGTTTCATTTCATTTTGAATTTTGATTTATTAATCATTTTTTTTAAACCTTATCCATTAAGACTTCTATTGTGTTTACTATTCCTAATAATCCTAAAATATAGGAAGGGTCGGTTGTTTCTTCTTGTGCTCACCATTCTGGATATAGATGAATTGTCTTCCTAGCCTCAAAAGGTTGATTATTATTAAATTTCTCTCATAAATAAAGGGGTGAACAACCCTTCTTGTGCTCAGTATTCTTGATATTTCTATAATACAGGTTGAGGTCGAGCAACTTCTTGTAGAAATAATGGATCAATGCTATGAGCAATGATGATAAAAAGAAGCACAGGAAATAGATCTTGCTACTAAGAACTATCACAAGCATACACAGGAAAAATAGAGAGAAGAAAAGAGACTGAATCACATGAATGAAGAGATGAATATTGGTGTGTATCCTTCCATTGAATAATGATGAATAATAGTGTACATAAATAGTACATCCCTCATAGGAAAATCAAATTGTATGGAAACAACTCATAAAACTCAAAAAGGCCGACTTACCAAAATATAGCAAACCCCCATAGGTGGCTAAAGCACTTACCAAATCTATCAAGGACCTCATGAGTTGGAAAAAGCATGAGTGAGTTGTCAAGGAGATGGAAAAAACATGCTAATCCTAGAAAATGGAGAAAAACTAATGGAGGATGAAAAGCTCCCAGTTTCCTAGTTGACTAGCTTTTATCTTATCCATAGAAAAGCAAGAAAAGCAGAAAAAGCAGAATAAAGAAAAATCTACTGTAAATTCCTATATACTAATTTTGGATGGTCAAAAGGTGGTCAAGATCAACCTAGAATTAGAAATAAATCATTCCTACGATATAGATGGCATGTATTGACTTTCAGGTGCAAGTGGATGCCAACTAATTAAGCTAGTGGTTGAATAATTAATCAAATAATGATTAATTATTTTATCCTAAGTTATGAGTGGGTTTAATATATTCCAACACCCCCCTATAAGTCTGACTTTATGATGGTATGACAAAAAATATGGATGCATATAGGGCCTAGCAACAAGGCTATGGTCACCCTTTAACAATTATTATGTCCAGAAAAGTGAGGAAAGAGGCAAAACCACATGGGGAAAATCCTCCCTCAAGATAGGACAAGGCACAGAATTTGAAATGTGTCTTAAACATATCTTCATCTTCACTTTAATGATCTGATTGAACTACTTCTGGATGAAGGACTTGTTGAAGAAATCATGAACTCCATGATCATCCGCTAGAGTGTAGAACCTGCAAGAAGGAAGATGAGAGACTCCTTGTATCTCATCAACTGATGAAGTAGGATCATTATCTGAATGCTTCTTTCTGCTGTCAAACTCTGATATGCAAACATAATCTGAAATGGAAAAGAGATATGTGCATACTCCTTTCCAAAGAGTACAAAAAATAGGGCAATTTATTTCACACCCAATTCCCTGAATAGCTGCAAAATTGTGATGTGAATCACATGTCAATCTTCCAATCTGATGTAGCACCTATATATATCTAATATGAGGTTGAAAAAACTTTGATATATCAGAAATATTAACATATGGAACAGCAAGGACAAAGGATTCAATGGCTCCATGAGGATATAGGGCTAGACTAGGAAAATTATGAGCAACAGGGGAAAACTGATAGGTGTAAAAATCTGAATGATGGATGGGCATAAGATCTAAACCATAAGTGTTTAGAATAGATCCAAACATGTTTAATATCAGTCCATATATGACTAAGTTCAGGGATAACTAGCCACTGAAAGTTAGGAAAGACTTCAAATCATGTAAGATAAATATCACTGCATAAGAGACCAATGAGGAATCAACTAGTGAACTAGGGATTTGTAGAGTCTTAGGATTATTCAGAGCTATGGTAGATGGTATGGATGGTGGTATTATGTGTATCAACCTGAAAATATGCTTCTAAATCATAATCCAAAGGATCACATATAAGCATATCAATAGACTCATGGGAATACACTGGTAATGAATCCTCTGTATGAAAGGAGGAAATAAGGAGATTTTCAAAATATTCAAGAAGGCTCTGAGTATTGATGCCAAGAACAAAGGAGGATACGCTGAAGCACATGATATCAAGTAAGGTAAGTGTTATGACACAAAGAAGGCTTGATGTGGCTAAGCAAACATCCTAGAAGTCATTGGGTTGTGCACCATCACTGAGAGAGGTATACAAAAGGTGTGAAGAATATGGCACATAGATCTCAGAATCTAAGATAGGATATTTAGAGAAAAATGAATGGGTTATAGGATCATAATCAATATCAATAGCAGCTCCATATGTTACTTCTTTTTCATCAATAGTATCACAAGAAGAAAAATCACCTTCGAGAGACACAGAAAAAGATGGCTCTTCAATATTTGCTTCTTCATTGAAGGAGGAAGCATTCGAATTAAAGAGGGCAGCAGCAACATGAACTGTATGAGAAACTTCTTCATCATGATCAACTTCATTAGAGAATGTAGAGGCAAAGAAATCTTGAGAAAGAGAACAAGAGGAGATGCTAGGTTCCCTCCATGCTTCATCTTCAATTTCCTGCAAACCAAAAGCTTTGTCCAAAATTTTCCAAAGCTCAAATGGAAATTCAGCAGAATCTATGAGATGATATATATTTGGAGACATTCCTAAACACATAATTCCATAATCTCTATCACAATTATTTATCCAATCAATATTCTCTTCATAAGACTCAGGTTCACTCAATGCACCAATGGAGACATCAAAGAGACATTGCCTCTTCAAGTATGCACTCATCTTTGGCTTCCAATCAGCATAGTTGAAAGGAGATAGTAGAGGAACTTTTGAATCCATATAGAATTTGTTGATATGCTCTAGTAGATACTCTCTGCAAGGCTACAAAACAAACTAGGAGAAAATCTTGTAAGCTAGACAAGCTCTTCTTCAGAGAGGGATAGGAGACTGGAAGCACTCCTCAACTCTGTAGAACTTGATCAAACTTGTAGATTTGATACCATGTAGAAATAATAGATCAATGCTATGAGAAATGATGATAAGAAGAAGCACATGAAATAGATCTTGCTACTAAGAATTCTCACAAGCATACACAGGAAAAATAGAGAGAAGAAAAGAGATTGAATCACATGAATGAAGAGATGAATATTGGTGTGTATCCTCCCATTGAATAATGATGAATAATAGTGTACATAAATAGTACATCCCTCATAGGAAAATCGAATTGTATGGAAACAACTCATAAAGCTCAAAAAGGATGACTTACCAAAATATAGCAAACCCCCATATGTGGCTAAAGCACTTACCAAATCTATCAAGGATCTCACGAGTTGGAAAAAGCATGAGTGAGTTGTCAAGGAGATGGAAAACACATGCTAATCCTAGAAAATGGAGAAAAACTAATGGAGGATGGGTTGGAAACAAAAGCTCTCAGTTTCCTAGTTGACTAGCTTTTATCTTATCCATAGAAAAGCAGGAAAAGCAGAAAAAGTAGAATAAATCAGAATCTATTGTAAAGTCCTGTATACTAATTTTGGATGGTCAAAAGGTGGTCAAGATCAACCTAGAATTAGAAATAAATCATTCATAGGATATAGATGTCATGTATTGACTTTAAGGTGCAAGTGGATGCCAACTAATTAAGCTAGTGGGTGAATAATTAATCAAATAATGATTATTATTTTATCCTAAGTTGTGATTGGGTTTAATATATTCCAACACTTCCATCAGGTTAAAATGTGAAGTTGGATAATGGATTTTTAGAACAAAGAGAAAAAAAAGTGCGCACAGATAAACACGCGAAAAATTTCAACTTAAAACTCTAAGTCGAGACTTTGTGATATTTCAAACTCTAGGCCGAGAGTTTGTGAGATTTCAAACTCTAGGCCGAGAGTTTAATAAAAATCAAGGCCAAGAACTTGGACCAATCACAGCATTGTATTTTTTTTTTTTTTAAATATTGGTTAAGAGTTTGAACTAAACTCTTGGTCAAGAATTTGGAAGATATTTTCTCGGCCTAGAATCGTGATCAACAAAACCTGCAAAAATGTCCTACATCTTTTTGGATCTTGCAACTTCAATAGAGACAAAACCCTACAAATTTTAAAGATTGTCTGTTAGAATTGGTACCAATGGATTCATCTTTGAATCTAGTTTCCAATAGTATAAGAATTGTTTCATTTCATTTTGAATTTCTATTTATTAGTAATTTTTTAAAACTTTATCCCTTAATAATTTTATTGTTCTAAAAATCACTTGAAATGAAAATTCAATATTATAACAAAGACAACACTGAAAAAATGAAATCTTCATAGAGATCCTCTTTGACCTATCCTATTCAAAAGGGTACTTTTAGTTTTTTCAATAAGAGTCACATTAAAAGAAAATTGAAGGTCACCAACATGGGTTGATAAGGAACCATTTTATGAACATATGTTATTTTGATAAATAATAAAAAATAGTTAACAAGTGTAAAAAACCTCAAATTATAGTCCATGCAAAAGTACAATGTGTGTAAATTATGAACATACATTTTTTTACCTAAAATGAATAACCATCTCTAAAAAAATCCGAGCCACACAAGTCACTCATTATCCATACCTAAAATTTTCAAGTATATGTTGGTGGCCTCCAAATTTGTCCCATGATATGTCCATAAAAATTTAAGAAAAATACTAGTACAAAGCTAATTCAATTCTTTCAAACATTTGTGTTTACTTCAAGGTGTAATTCCTAGGGAGATATGGGTTTCAATAGGTCGAAGTTGAAAAACTTAATATTTTGCCGTTATGTTTGTCTAAAAACAAGCAAAAGTGTAACCCGACTTCATGTTTTCACCCCACCCCAACTTACACACATGTCATCAGTTTGGTGTCTTGCCAAGCCATATTGACTCGCACCAAATTGATGTATGAGACCCCCTTGTATTTTGGGTGCATGGAGGGATCCTTGTATTATGAACAAGAGGTCTCATACATTGATTTGTTGTCTCACGAGGTCATGATGACCTTAGAAATTACATTAAATTAATATTATTAATAAGTATCCCACAAACAAGGAAGGATCATAATCAATTTGGTGAGACTCCCTTATTTTTCAAACAGTCAAAGGAATCCTTGTCCCAAAAACAAGGGGGTCTCAAACATCAATGGTTTTAGTCACAATTGAGTGTGAGACACCAAATTGATGTATGAGACACCCCCCCTTTTTCTTTTTTTCCTATTCAAAGTTTCATCCTCTGCACCTTTTTTTGTTCTAAGTCCCCTTGAAAATCATCAATGACCCTTTTTCTACCTTTTTAGTGGATCTAGGTTGGTTCTCCTATTGCATCAGGCCTAGGTTTATGGTTTAGGGGTTAGGATTTAACAACCCTAGAGAGTGTATATATACCAATTTTCTAGCACTTGGACTCAAACTTGAGACCTCCTAGAGCCCCTAATTATCCGAGGACAATGACTTGCAAAGAGCATGCATGGTTAATGTCCTCCCCCCCTCCCTGAGATCCATTAAAAGTACTTGAGGTTGGCATCGTTTAATGCCCCACATCAAACAACGTCATTATTATTAAGTAGCCCATGGGTCATAAAGTTTAAATGGCTAAGATCAATTTGGAATATCTAAAGCATGTTGGATTGGTGTTCCCATTCATGTAAATAATATATACTACAAAATTGAATTCAACATTAGAAATCCTAATCATGATCATTTTTTTGTTAGAAATGTATGTCACTTGGGGCCAGTGCATTTCAAGCATTAACTAAGAAACCACAACCAATGGATGCGCATCTAAGTCTTCAAAATCACCCAAGGATTGCACCCCACTTGGGCCACACCAGCCCTTAACATGGTTGGGTTTTGGGGTGTCTCCTCTTAACTAACTCGCCCCTAAGAGGATTGAACCCGGCTCACCCTAATACCTGGTTGGTTTTTTGGGTGTCTCCTCTTCTAATACCTACACATTTATTTTATGGGAATTATCCTAAGTTCGGATTTTATTGTCAAGGGATAGCCAAAGGAATATTAGAGCTTTCAAAGGATTTTTTAATTTCCATACAGATGAACACCACCATGATTCTTCCCCTATCATTTATTCTTTCATCAATGCACTAGAATTTAGAATTATAACGCATTATATTTTCCCAACCAAATACAAATCATCTACCTTCTTCCAACCTTAAGACCATACATTCATGCCATCAACCAAATTTGCATTGGGAAACTAATAAATTTCTACTAGATAAAGATCCCTACTCAAGGCCTTCGACAACCATGATAATTATGTTTACATGTTGTCCTGGACAATTCTCACACTTATTCATCTTCCAACCATCTAAGCTAACAATTTTACAATTAATTTTTTTTTAACCAATGTACTCCATATAATTTAACCCTCACTTAAACTATTTCATTCTCTTCTAAGATAACCAATTACTAAAATCTTTCCAATATATTTGTTTTCCATAACATTTCACCCTTTAAATTAGTTTTCATAAACTTAATATAAACTAAAGGATATTTTTCAAATCCCCATTTTCTAACTTGTTTTAAATTTTCAATTATGTATCATTTATTTAAATATTCATCTTTTTCCCTTTTTCCTATCCAAAGGAAACATGGACATATTTTAGAGATTTTAGTAAGAATGACTTTTGAAATATGAACAATGGCCATCTAATGTACTAGTATGCTTTCCTATACAACATTTATGGAAACTAATCTCCCTTTGTTACAACCATTTATTGCTATAAGAATTTTTGCTTTAAAGTTAATCTTGATGGTTGTAATCATTAGGTTTTAGATTAAACCTAAATTCAATTGTGCATTGTTTTATGTAAATTTTGACATTGAAATACTTCATTTATGCTATGCATTGATATTCTTTTATTATTTATATTTTTTTTAAATGTCCCATAATCCATGTTGAACATAGAAGGAATTAAACATATCCCTTATACTAAAAACAATTTTTAGATATGTATAAAGTCTACTTTGAAATATTTAAATACTTAATGTTTACCTTGAAATATTTTATATGTGGTTGTTATTTTTTTAAGCTAAGCAAGACACCTTATCTTATTCTTCTCATAGGAGGGGGTCCTTAGTGGAGAGAGCATAGCTATGATTAAAACCTAATGTACAAGAATAAGATAAAGACCATGGAGACAAGAAGCTTTATAAGATTGCTTCATATTCTAGTCAAAACTAACTATGACTTTGAGGTTGACATAAATTTGCTAAAAATTTCTTAAAATACTATGGAATAAAAGAATTTGTTGAAGATAAAAAACACTTTCTCATATAATGTCTTTGTATCACCATTAAAACCTAATTTCAAAATATTTAATATAATACTCACCTTGCTAAACTTTTAACTTTTCCAATTATAATAAATTTATAAAAAAATCAAATGAGTCGTCACCTTTTTAAGATTTCATAAACTAAAATTAATCTTAATGAACTTTAATAACTAGCTTATCATCATAATCATAATATTTTTATTAAACATCAAGTTAAAATGTTTTATTTATTACACATTGATAATTTTTTGAGAACAGAATTCTACCAATTCTACTATCCACAATTACAATCTCACACAATAATAAATGTGATCAAAAGTATTTTTGAGTTCACCTAAATATAAAATTTACAATTCCTATATTAAGCTGGAATCAAAGAAATTTTATTGACAATTTACAATTCCTACTATAAGAATTAAAGAAATTTTATTGACAAATTCCCTCCAAGAATTACACTTACTAAAAAGCCCACAAAACCTTATAAGTTTTGCTTCACATGTTTTGGTGAAAATTATGGCTTTATTCATAGTTCTATTTCTAATCTAGCCAACTCTGTCTTAAAATGACCAGAAAACCTCTTAATTTGGCTTCACATGTTTGGTTAAAATTATGGTATTTCCTTTTTACAGTAATAAAGAACAATTTTGTATTAAAAAAAAGTTATATCAAATTTACATACAAACCAAAAATCCAGTAATAGATTTACATAACCAGTTCATCACTATCTACTACATGCAAACAGATCGTCAAAATAATAGATTAAGTTTTGAGAGAAAATCTACTTCCTTGTTAAGTTCTCTACCTTTCCATTTCTACATTCATAATTCTAAAAAATATGATTTTATTTATAGTCCCATTTCTATCATGATTCGAAGTTTATGTAAATTTTATGTTTAACCTAAATTTCACAAAAGCCTAAATTTTTATGTTCAACCTAAATTTCACAAAAGCCTGAAACCATGCTATATATATAACAAAAACACAAAAAAACCTGAAGCCCACCAAATCTGCTGCAAGCATAACTTTTTCTTTTCTCCTTCTGGCTCCAACTAGAACTGTGGGAGAGCGTGTGTTTTGTATGTAGGTTATTGGTTGGCCAGGACAAAAGAGAAGTTATAGCACTGTACATCACATAAAGAGCAGTGAAACAGAGATAATATATATGTTCTGTTGAAGAGACTGGACGCCATTTGTACATCAAGGGAATTTGTAGACGGAGGAGGAAAAATGACAACACGTAATTTGGTAAACACGGTACCGTTAATTATCTCAAATTTCAGGTCAGCGATCAGTGCTGGGTTCTATGGATACTATGATGGGTTTCTGATTGTGGTTATCCTGGAATAGATCGGATCTTCTGCATTAAAAACTCATCCCTTGTGCCAGGTTGGCCAGGGCAGAAGAGAAGTTAAAGCACTCTACAAGTAAAGGAGCAGGTAAAAGTGTTATTCTGTTTGTTCCGTGAAGAGACTGGACGCTGTTTGTACGCCAAGGGCATTTGTAGAGAGCACAGAGGGGAAAATGACAACACATACATCAGTAAACACCGTACTGTGAACAATCTTTTGGATTTCGTCTATGTTTTCGATTCTATGAATAATATGATGGGTTTCAGATTGTCGCTATTTTGGAAACGATCGGATGTTCACCAGTCAAGACTGATAATTTCATTCGTGGAGTACATATTAGCCAAGCTGGTTAATTTTCGCTTTAATATGGTTATCAATAACTAGCCTGCTGTGGCAGGCTTTAATGCGAAGTCCGCTATGCAGCAGGCTGTTGAGTTTATGCTAAGTTCATTATGCAGGAGGTAGTTGAATCTCACAACCTTGTAGCAATGGCGTTAAAGCTTGAGTAACAGGCTGGTTGATTTTAGTCTGTTAGAGCTTTCTAAACAGGCGACTTTTTAAAGTTTGGCACAGTTTGTAGTAAGAATTAAGTTTTTTTTAATTTAAATGTTTATGCAATTCAAATTGTTTTTAAGTGTAGAAACAGATTCAGAACTATAATAAACTTTTGGAGCAACCAAATCATACAAGTTTAATAAAATTATTATATAGAATTTCAAAAAATCCTTTAGAGATTCATCTAAAAACATTACCTGAAAAATATAAAAAAATAGCCCTCTTTAAACTATACCATTAATATCCATCATAGTCTCTTTGTGTGTACATTGTTAGCCATCATATTGGTATCTTTGTGTGTATGTACGTCGTTGAACTGAAGCCAACCAGAGCAGTTGGCCTTGGAATTACAAAAAGCTGAAGCCCAACAAAACTTCGTTGGAAGTTGGAACCCTAAATTTTTATTTGGCGTAATTCCAGCTTGTGCTGCATTGTTATTTGTACGTATGTTTGTGGTAGGGCAAAGCTAAAGAGAAGTAATGGCACTGCAAAACACGTAAAGTAGCAGTTAAAAGTGATATATTCTATTTGTTCTGTTGAAGACTGAAGAGACGAGACGCTAGTCGCTACTAGCTAGTTGTACGTCGAGGGTGCTTGTAAACGGAGAGATGAAAACGACAACACATACTTTTGAAAAGAGCGTACTGTTATTTCTCTTTAATTTCCTGTAGCTATCCTGGAATCGATCGGATTTTCTCAAGTCAGAACTCATTCGTGGAGTATAGATTAGCCAATCGACATTCATGTTTGTACATGGCCAAGTACCGCTGCAGAGTAATGAATGCTGTGGCTGCGGGGCACATTAACTTGGATGAAGAGCTGGATTAAATCCAACAGTTGATGTGCCTTGCAGCCACAGCATTTACTGCTTTGCAGCTGGGTGCTTATTGCTCTCCCTTGGCACCTGCCATGCCCGGGCTTGGCTCTAAAAGCCTTATAATTGCTATAACAATACTTTACATGTTATAGGGTATTTAATGCTATGGTGGTAGCATTGTAGGCCATTGAATCTCAAACTGTTTAAGATCCAATGACCCACAATGTTGTTACCCCAGCATTAAATACCCTATAACATATTAAGTATTATTTACCTTATAATTAAGAATAATCCTGACAATATTCTTCCATTGCAAATTGCAAAATCTAATTTGGCTGAGGAAATCTTTATAGCAAGGTTTGAATTTTATAGAGCCTCGAGGTTCATCGTTTGGATGGCTTTTGGCTTTTTAGATTAGAGCCTAGAATGATGATGATGATTTAGGTTTAATTTAAATTTTAAATATTTAAAACCACATATAAATTATATTAGATAAAATTAAAAATCTATATTAATGTTTAAAAATTTATATTAATAATAATTAAAATATTAAATACATATGATAAAATCAATCATTTTAATTTGTTTACATTATTATAACATTACAAATCTTTAATGATTTTTATAAATATAGTATATAGAAAATTTGTATCTAAAAAGTTAAGTTTTTAAATATCATGAAAAGAGAAGACACATAGTTTAGATAAAAAAAACAATAATAAAACCATTTATCAATTTTTAAAAAGGATGAAACTTTACCCAAAACCCCTAACAGATAATTTAAAGCCCCAATGAATAATGGATGGAAGGTAGAGCGACATCAATCACATTTACTATTTGCAGTTGTGTTGTAAAGACAAACCATTGGATAGTTTAAAATAGGAGAAAGTGGCTCTTGGATGTTAAATTGTTTGCAAAAATGCTAAAGAAATGGTCAGCATTATATAAAATACGCTTACAACTTTTATTTTTAACCATCTTTATGTTGATAGCTTTGACATATAATTTATTAATTCGTATGATGTTTTTCATGTGTACATGTTATTTTAAAATTTTGAAAAAAAAATAATGTACTATATGTTATTTCAAAATTCTGAAAAGGAATATATAGTTGGACATGTAATCTTTTTATAATGAATAATATCATAATTTTAAATATTTTGATAAAAATTTTCATTTTTATTAAATAAAAATAAAAATTTAATTATCATCAAATTGAATTAAAAATTAATAAAAATATGGTAATTTTAAAATTATTTTTCAAATTTAATCATCAATATTGAAATATATATAACTTTTTTTAACAAAATTACCATAAATTCTACTTTTTTATTATGTTTACAAAATTCTCATGTTTAAATAAATAAAGCAAAACAAAGCTGTGATACCATTCTACACATATTTTTAATATGATTCAAGTCTTCATATAATTTCTCTTACCTCAGTTGCATTCACTTGCATTTATTACAACTATGGACAAATAATAACATACTTTTAAGGGATAATAGTGAACCACTACCTCGAGTGCTAATCACTCCAAATGGCATTCTTGTGTAAGAAAAGGTTCCCCACTATCTAGTGAATATGGTTTCGAGAGCATCATTTGGGTCCATTCTTACTTGATTGTAGCGTGTAAATCCATCTAGCATATACATTTTTTATGAGCCTACCACCTTTTGTAACATTTGATTCATCTTAGAAAAAGGATAATTGTATTTTAAAGAGGCTCATTTTAGATTTATGAAGTCCATGCACAACCTTATTTCTCCACTCTTTTTTCTTATTGATGTTACCCATTTAGAATATCTTATAGGTATTGTAATTTTTGCTTGGAGCAAATTTTTAACTTCATGTTCAATGAATGGTTATAGCATGGGATTCACATGGCGTTGCTTCTACCTAAAAGGTTTGGTATCTTCTCTTAATGTGATTTGGTGTTGGAAAATTATAGGGTTGTAGGATTTGAGGTCTTCATAATCCCGTGCAAACACATCCTGAAATTGCTTGAGTAGGTCAATATATTTCTCCTTTTCTTTATTGGTTAAGATCTTAGATAGCTTAATAATTTTAGGGAGTGCTTCATCTTTCCACCTCCACTTCGGTTGCATTAGGTTTGATAGTAGGTTTAGGTGGTACTTCATCAGAACCAAACAACCTCTCTTAAGGAACCAATCCTCTTGGAATTTAGTTGGTTTTCAGTTGAATGAATCTCAGCCCTTCTTCATTCCGATGAATCTCCGTATTTATCATCTTGGATATAAGCATCCTCCTCACCTTGCACATCCCTTGAATTAATGTACATTTCTTAGTATTCCTCCACCAATGTTATGAGATTCCTTATTTTTTCCTCATTTTCAAACACTAACCCCTCATTTTCAAACACTAACCACTGCTTATTATTATCGAGAATTGCGGATCTATACATTTCTTTGAAAATATATGATAAATGACTAATGTTAGAAGGCACAAAATATGCTACATATTTATCCAAATCATCGATCCAGTAATCACTCCCCTTGATATAGTTGTGATTTTTATGACTTCATAGAAAATGTAAAATAGGTCCCAAACTACATGCTTATATTGTTTCAACCTAGGACGTTTCGATTGACACCTTCCCCTCACTTGATTGACTATCAAATATGAATCTCCAAAGATATTTAGTTGAGCAACACCCATCTTCTTTTCTATCCCAAGTCCCAATATTGATGCTTTGTATTTCACCTCATTATTGGTAAAGTAAAAAAAATGTTTCAAAGCACAAGCAAATTCTTTGGTTTTCTATCTATTTTTGACATATTGCCACTTGATAGTGTAAGATTGCAACCTATCATTTACTATTTTCATTTATTTCATCAAAATATCGTTTATATGGCTACGTTTTTTTTATTGAATTCTTTTTAAGATTAAAAATATTTTTGACTTGTGTCAATGTATGAGTCACTTTACTTTATGTCGAGCAAAAATAAAATATGTGGCTAATATTAAAACCCTTTCGTTGATATTACCTTCATTCGAGGCACTATTAAAACATTTTTGTTGATATTACCTTCAGTCGAGGTTACTTTTGAAAGTTGTTTTCAAATAGTTGACTCACTTTTGGAAGGATGTGGTCGACATGGTTTTACCACGAAAAAATTAACTAGCATATGGCAGTGCATTGATAGTTGTTGCAAGTTTATTCCTTGCAGTTGGATTTCAAGGTGTTGATATCCAAAGGAAAGTAACGAGTCTGTAGCAACAATCAATATTTTGGAGCAAGAAGGTTAATAGTCCTCATTTTAGGCGTTGAGATACGACGAAAAGGAATGAGCCTACGGCAGTAATCATTGTTCTGCATCAGCCTGGTTAATAGTTGTTGTTTTATTAAGCTTGGTTGATGGTTATTGTAAATTTGGTCGATGTCAAATTTTGTCGACGCCTTAAATTAGTCTATGAGTCAAGAAAAAAATGGTCGATATTATATTTTTGGTCAACTGATCATATTTGTAACAGTTTCTATGAATGTTACAACAAAACGTTTAGTCAAGATTCTGTGTCAAGTGTCATTCAAAGTCAAAAAATTGAGCCTCTTGGCAACTATGTAATTGGACTCTTGTTGATGGGTCTACAATTGAGTCGATGAGCCACTATACCAATGTGACTCTATCTTTGAAGTCAATTAAAAATAGAGGGGATGAAACATGATTCTTTTCAAGGAAGACGATAACCTCCACTTTTGTAATGAAGTTGGTCTTTAGCCAACTATTGCAAGTTGAGTTGAGTCAAGTCAAATTTAAAGCAGTAGACCATGACCAACAAAGGAATCACACCACCATGTATAATAAACGATCAGCAGAATGAAAATTGTAGGTATTACAATCCTCACAACATATGAAGACAATATTCAAGCAAAATACATTAGACAAACACACAGAAAGAGCTTAATGATAAAATGATGACATGAGAACACCTAAATTGAATTTGACTCCCCTAGTTCAAAATTCTAGAAGCTATCTTTGGGTTGTGACCTTGAAGGATAGAAGGCGGATAAGTGGTAGGTTGGAAATGTGTAGAAGGTAAGACACTCACACTGTATAGCGTTTTGTAGGGATGGGTTGAGCCAGTATTGAAGACTCACGGAATACACATGCACATACCTGATTGAATATGGAAGTTTAAGAGTAAACAAGTCAATATAAATATTTGTACACATGTATCTTCTTTTTCAGCTGATGGTTATTGTAGTTGAGTTACCTATGCAGATCAATATGCATGGTCAATGCATAATAAGGACTACTTTCGCAAAGGCATAAGATAAGGATGTTGTTGCATGCTTCTTGTTCTCTTTGGGTTGAGGAAGAGTTTTGGGGTGGGGGATATTTTGGAGGGATCCTTTGGGCCCCTTAAATGTCATCATTATCTTTATGTTAATGTACTCTAACAAATGAGTAGTTGGAGTGGGTTATCTCCAACCATCTCTATTATGTATAAATACCTTTTCAAAGAATGAATACAAAATTAATTGAATTTTCCATCGAATCTGTTCTTCCTAATGGTTTATTGTATGTGCTTTATAGACTATAAAAGACTATAATATTATTAAATTTAAAAATGCATAATATATTATCAGAAACACCCAAAAAAATATTTGTATCTTCCTAGAACCAAACACAAATGATCTTGCATCAAGAAATTGTCTAATCTGTTTGCTATACCAGCAGATCCCACTCTACCATTTGACTAAGTAGGTACCAAAATATTGGGTAAAATATCAACCAACCCTGCATTCAAGAAGATGTTTCTAAAATACTCAGATAGAGGATCAATAGGGTTATCAACACCCCATACTTCATTAGAAGACATAGAAAAACTAAGATCTCCTACAACAATCAAATCCCTTTCCTATAAGAGACCCGAACTATTAACTTTATCCTGAATATTTCAACCACAAATTTATATATTATGCATTTTTAAATTTCTATCATTAAAGTCTTAAAGAATCCATACCAATACTGAGAAAAATAATTGTTTTAATATTTAAAGACTTGATTATATTTATCTTTTAATGTTCTTTTCATTTAAACATAATTGCAATTCCATCTTTGTTTCATATTCATCTTTTAATGTTCTTTTCATTTAAAAATAATTATCATTCCATCATTGTTTTACCAAATGATATCCATGCAATAAGAAAAAATTATGTGTGTGTTCTTCACTAATGAAACAAGAGTACTTATTATAATCTCTATTATTTTTATTTTGTAGATATTATTTTTTTTTTAAATATTTTTTTTTAGATATTTAATATCATTATTATAAAATCAATTCATACAAGATTGGTTTTGTTGGTTTGTACCATAGTTAATATATAAAATTAAAATCAAAATCAAAATATTTTAAATGCTCCACTTTTACATAAAAATGTTAAGTCCACTTTTATAACCCAACATTTACACCAGTTTTACAAAAATATTTGAAAATCAAAGTTTCCAATACTTCACAAATAACTATGTCAAACATTTTTCGAATACTTCACAAATAGTGGTGTTAATGTAAATCTTAGACCATTTATTTAAGCAACTTCTTACATCCATAAGTGTTGTGATTAAACAACAACACTTGGATAAATTAAGAAAAATACTCCAAAACAACTTCATACAATAAATATAAAATTTAAAAATAAAATATCTTTAAAAATTTAAAAGTGACAAACCAACATTCACCCATCTCAACTTATTATACTTATACTAAAAATTTAATTAAGGTTAATGTACTTGTCAATTCATATTGAGCGTTTCAAAACACTCTAGCTCATGCTAAATAAATGTCATTCCAAAGTTATGGTAGATTTATATTGGCGGGTTCGAGGAGGAGAAAAATTAAAAAATCCATATGTAAACTTCAAGATTGTATACTACACTATCATAGATTTATCACAACTTTATAAGTCCCTAACTCCAGATCACAATAAAAGAGAGGCAAAAGATGTTAATGGGGGCGCTTAGAGTAGCAAAGACCCCAGAAGGAGTTATTTAATGTTTAAATTCTTCATTTAGAAGAGAGGCAAAAGATGTTAATTGGGGCACTTAGAGTAGCAAAGACCCCCAAAAGGAGTTATTTAATGCTTATTCTTTATTTAAACTGTAGGGATTTGGCTAGTTTAGCAAAAAATATAGCATTGAGGAGGTTAATTGATTTACAAAGACCAAATGTTATTTTTTTGCAAGAACTTATGTGTGCAGGTGAAGGTATTGTTGTCGAATTACATAAATTTCTTGTTGGTTGAGCTTCAAGCTTGTGGATGCTAAAGGGAAATCATGAGGGCTTATTGTGGGGTGGAAAATGATTGTCTGAAGTTTAAATGTGCTTGGGGTATGGATTCTGGTTTGGGGGTTTCTCCTCACTCTGTTGATTTGGGAACAAAGTTACTATTTGTAAATATATATGGTCCCTACAATAATAGGATGATGTTTTGGGAATAAATTTTATCCAAAAAGTGTCTTGACTTTGTGAGTATGATTTTAGGAGGTGATTTAAATTTTTCCATAGGTATGTCTGCAGTATGGGGACTAGTTGCACAAGATGATAATCTATGAGTGTTTTTCTTGGACAAATTAAAGGAGTGGGCCTTATTGATATTGAGCATGTTAAGATGTGGTTAAGATGAAGCCAACTTGGACTAATAAAATAAGTGGAAATGCTAGAATAGTAAAACGTTTTGACAAGTTTCTTGTAAATGATCAAATGTTGGATAAGCAATTTCACATGAGGAAGTGGGTGAGCATAGGAGGGGACTCTGATCACTTTTCAATTATTTTTTAAATTACTAGTGGATGTAAAAAACCACCATGCCCCTTCAAGTTCAATCCGATGTGGCTTAAAGATGAAGGTAAATGTTAATCTACTAACAAATTGTTGGGAAGTATATGATGCTACTAGTGGGGAAACAACTTCTAGCGGTTTTGCTAAAAATTTGAAGAAGATAAAAGAGATATCTATAAATTGGTCCATAAAAAAGAAAACAAATGAGGATATGACTCTTAAAGCATTGAACTGCTTCTTATGAGAAAATTTCATGAAAGAGGTTTTGGTTATTTAAGTGAAGCATCAAAAAAGGAAATATTAGATCCGGAATCCTGTAGAAGGAAAATTCTAAATGATCGGGCAAAAAAATTGAGAATGAAAAGTAGGGATTTATGGATGGTCTGTGGAGATGATAGCTCAAAATTTTTCCATTATTTTACAAACCACGGGAAAAACATTAATTCAATTTCGAATATAAAGTCAAATGAAGGTATATTGGTGGAAGGTTTCAATGATATAGTAGAGGTGGGTACATAGCATTTTCATAATCTTGTCAAGGATGAAGAAAATGTTTATGTTGTTGATATTGTAAATATCTCTCAATTGCTTCCTTCTATGGTGAGTGCAAATGAAAATAATATGTTTTTTTCCCAGTAAGAAGTACTCTTTCTATTACTTAATTAAAAGAAAAACCGTTACATATTCGATGTTGGCTCCAAAAAAATGGAGTCAGGCGGTGATCATGGGACCATAAAAGATTAAGATGCAAAAAAGTCCAAACCGAATATCTAAACATAGTGTTAGCTTCCCATCCTTTATACATTGGAAGCCAGTCAAACCTACAAAAGTTAAAGGGAAATAGGTTCTATATTAAACCATGAACAGAGCAGAAAGAGGGAAGAATTGGTATTGTTGAATAAGGCAACTAGTTCTTAATTGAGGAGGTAACTTTGAATAAACTAAAAGAGCCAATGGGCCAGTTCAAACTTGATAAGAGTCCGGGACTGGATGGAATCCCAATTGAATTTTACTCATGTTTATTTGATGTTCTTGGAAATGAATTACTGGCCATGATTGAAGAATCAAAAGCTAATGGGAAAATTCCAAGGGTTTTTACTTATACTCTTATTGCGCTCATACCTAAAAAGGATTCTCCTTACAGTTTTGAGGACTTTAGACTTATCTCTTTATGTAATAGTATATATAAGATAATTACTAAATTCATATCGACTCGAATAAAAAAGGTCTCGGATGAGTATATTTCTGATGAACAGTTCAGGTTTCTATCTCGTCGACAGATACACGAGGCAAGTGGTTTAGGATAGGAAGGTTTACATACCATCAAAAGTAAGAGTATTAAAGTAGTTGTGGTAAAAATAGACTTCTCCAAACCTTATGATCAAGTAAGCTAGTGTTATGTAAGGATTGTTGGCTCAAATGGGTTTTGATGTTTCCCTTATATCATGGATCATGGGATGCCTATACTATGTATCCTTTTCCATTCTTATAAATGGAACAATGTCTTCCTTTTTTAGATCCACTAAGGGCATCAAGAAAGGATGACCACTTGCTCCTTTATTATTTCTTATCATTGTTGAAGGTTTTGGTAGAGCTTTACTTGATGCTAAAATATTGGGACATATATCAGGTATTTCTTTTGGTGATGATACCAGACTTACTCACATTTTGTTTGTTGATGACATATTGATTTTTTATAATGGTTCTCAAGAAGATTTGAAGAAAATACAAGAGATTCTTGCAATTTTTTGTTTGGCATCTGACATGAAGGTAAACATTGGAAAATAAACTATGTTGGTAAATGGTTTTGATTATATGGACTTGTTAACTACCTTTAAAGAATTTATTTCTTTCTCAATTCATCCCATAGAATATGGTTTGAGATATCTGGGTTTTAGGACTCGAGCCATCTTCGTATGTTATAAAAGGAATGGGATTGGCTTATTGGGAAATGTGAATCCCGTATAAGCAACTGGACATAGATGGTTATCAAAAGGAGGTAAAATGATCCTTGTCAAGTATGTACTTGAAGCTATTTTGGTATATTGGATGTATTTTTGGATACTTGCGGGACTTTTAGAAAAAAATCATGAAACTTTTCTATCGATTTTTATGGTCAGGAAATACAGAACATCAAAGTCTGGTTTGGGTCAAATGGAAAGCTTTGGCGTCACCCAAGAAGCATGGAGGATGGGGTTTTAAGATTCTGGTTTTATTTGCTAGAGCTCTCGCTATCAAGAATGTGGAGACTTATCATGGGTGATGGATTATCAGTTCAAATTGTAAGCAGAAAATATATATATCCACTATATATTCAGTAATGGATAATAAAGGAGAATAAATCAAAACACTATGTGTCTATATGATGGAAATTGATTATTCAAGAGTTTCACATCATTGGATCTAGTTTAGCCCAGAAAGTGGGGACTGGTGCTTTTGTTTGGATGGTGTAATGATATGAGGTCTGATATCCAGATTAGATCACTAAATATTGCTGCAAATTAAATAAAATTTCTGATATAACACTTGCAAACACTCACTAAATTTCTGACTAGGGAAATGAAGGTATTTTGCAGAGAAATTTGTATGCAAGGAACCTGGCAGGGGAAAGAAACCAAAGGTAATTTTTAGAACAATGAATTCATTCCCCATAAAACATTTAGATCGGTAACCATTCATGTTTCAGATTCCTCTATGCGAAAACTTAATCCCCCGCTTCTGGGTCACCCAACCGTGAAACTAGGGAAATTTATTCAGTCCTTTCGACCAGGGGCTTGGGGAAAACAAAAAGGTGTTATAAGGCATTCAAAAACCAGAAAATATGGTTTGGGAAATTTTGTAACAGATCTGGAGAGGTCTATATACTTTAGGAAAGAATTGGGGTTTTTAGGCAATTTTGGCCTAGGGAAGTCCTACGCAATGGAGGCTTCCAAAACAATATATGACCTCAAATAATGTATGATATGGAAGTATGTATGGGTATTTGGGTCTGTCAGTGACACACAACAACTTACAGAATTGAAAATGACTGAATATAACTCTATGAATTGAAAGAACAACTAGACTAGTCAAATTTAACTAGTAATCTAGCTAGGGTGTGTAAGTAAGCATGGAATTCATAAAAGAACTATATTAGACCTGATAAATGCATTTGAAAGAACATTATACATATTATTTCAGCATATTAATCCATCCAAACTCATTCCCATGAACACGGCTCAATTATTATTGCGCTAGAATTAGGGATGATTTTAAGAACCCCCCCTAGATTTATATGTATAAAAAATGGGCGAATCTCTCCGATATATAGGAAAATTTGAAGGAAATTTTATCAATAATATAATATGTATATAAAAAATTTGCCGAATCTTTCATTTTATTATATAATCTTGTAAAATCTTGGAGAATCTTTCACTAAGTTATAAGATATTGTAAAATCTTGGCGAATATTTAACTTCATTATAAAAATTTGTAAAAACTGGTGAATTTTTAACTGATTTATAAAATATTGTAAAAATAGAGGAACAACATTAGTCAAATAACACGAATCACGTCATCGAGAATAGAACATGTAGACTCATGAGTCACAACTAGAAGGTGTCAGTGAAACACAACTACATTGACTAGATTCAGGGCAAGTGGGGACTCCACTTGTTATCTCGTCCCTTAATGGTCCAATGGACATGTGGGGACCCAAATATTGACAAACCAATAAACTGATAGAATCAGACATTATGCTCGATCTTGGACTCCACTATCCAATTGTGGTCGTGGAGGCTAATACAATTATGCATTGTAATTATGCCAATTGATTATTGCATTAGATGAATGTTGGTCTCATGCCAATAGGTATCCTACAATCAATGCATAGGAACCTAGTGCATAGACCATTTTTCTCTTCGCTTAGCTATGCAGAGCTCATTTATTTTTTCGAATAATGATAAGTATTTACAAAGAAAATATACAATCAACATAAAAGAATCGAAAAAGTAAAAACAATTAATTCATGCAACTAAAAGGTAATAAAAACATCTTTTCTCAAACCCTAAAACCAATCTTGATTCACGCTACAACAAAGGGTTAAATCAAGCATCAAATGAGAACTAGAAGCATTCAAGCAACTAACACAATATTTAACCAAAATACACACAAACTTCAAAAATCAACAAAATGCTTCAAACAAAAGCAATAAACAAACCATAAAAATTGTCAAGATATTTGTGCTAAACACCAACATGGTTTCATGTACTTGAATGAGCCCATTCTTTCTTAGCGAAAGTGTTGTCAAATTAGTTATTTATCACTTAATGTTAGGACACTATCTATGTGAAGAGATAGCTCCTAGGCCTAGCTTTCTCAAATTCCACCATCGTTTCTTGTCGCATACAAGAAATAGACAATGTAAGAGATAAATATCAAACCATCAATCTTAAAATAAGCTGCATGAAGGTAATGCAGCTCAAATAATCAATGTTAGTACAATGTCGAATCTATTTTTACCTAAAACACAACCTCAAATTCATATATAGCGATCACCACTGACTAGCAAGGGTACATGGAACACCTAGACCAAAACAAGACTCAAAAAGTTTAATAGTATTCAGCTTCAGAACATGGTTCTCTTGCAAGTAAAATTTAGTCATTCAAGTATATCCTTGAGTAGTATTTAAGTAATACTCAAGCCTTTCATTGACCTTCTTCTGTTCAAATTTCAATTCAGATCTTTTGTGTATATCCCATTATAAATTACTCTCCCCCTGAGGATCACCTCATCATCTTTCCCATGTAAAGCCAAAGTCGAAAAAAAAGACCTTCAATTATGTCTTTCAGTGATCCTTGCTTTTGTTTCTGCTGCAAATGAATATTGATTATGCAATGAAATTGTGAGATAAAATAAATGATTGAAGAATTATTTCCAAGGATTGAGAATTGAATTAAAATTCAACGTCTTTCCCCTTCACATATGAACACAATGTTTCAAAGATATTCACTGGAAGTTAGGATTGATTCTTATGCACCTTGGATTCTAGCTGCAAACCCAGTACCAAACAATAGGCATCCCTAGGGTGTTAGGCAAGGAAATTTTGCCTCCTAAACATCGGGTTTCCTCCTGTTACCCCCCTATTTTCATAGGGTGTTCACCTTATGTTTTCAGAGGAATGCCAGGCTGATTCTTAGATCTTCTGGAAATGGAAAAGGGGCAGATCTTCACTTCTAGCAACATTGTGTCAACTTCAAACTCTAGAAAGCAATTCTGGTTTAGTTTTGGAAGCCATGACAGTGACAAAAGTAATCAAACAGTATAAACAAAGGTGAAAAGTGCAAATCTAGGCGGTTCCTCTGGGTTGAATCAGCCTCATGGGAAGTTTTGGGTATGTCCCAGCCTCCTAACAGCCTTAAACAATGATCCGGAGCTTTATTTCATCCATCAAATAGCATGTAACCACCCTAATTCTTAAATGTAGGTGCACCTTCGACACTTCTAGGTAGTCTTATGGAGGTTATGGCCCCTGGGCACACATTTGACTAGAATCAGTAGTAAAACTCCACCATGTTAAACTCTGGGCACACTAGGGCTCTTTTTCAGCCCTCAAACAGTTATGAAACAATAATCTAAGTTGTTAGATCTATGAGACAGCAGTGGAAAATCCTTGAACAACAACATTTTTTGAAATATTTCGACATCCCTATGCATGGTTGTAACCTCCAAAAGGTAACAAGCAGTATACTTTGAGATCTGGGCATGAATACTAGCAACAAGTAGTCTTAAATCTCTAATTCTAGGCATGAAAACATTGAAAAGAGACCTGTAACAATTTTGGGAATCATTCATGAGGTAAACACTCTTCAACTTTGGTTCTGGGTTTAATTCGACCATAAATAATGCGCTAGGACTCAAATCATGGCACCTTTTTAGGCAGTTTTGAGCACAACTAGTGGTCAAAAGTCATATTGCAGCCACTGAAAAGAAATGACCAGCACGCTATAGAAAATTCTAGGTTGAGATTGAAGGTAGAAGTAGCCATCAAAACCCAACTCTGAGCATAAACAACAGTAAAAATCAGCTAAACTTTAAGTCTCACTAGTTCTGAGTTTTATGTGGCAATGAGCACCATAAATCAGCCAGTGTTTAGCCATTTAGAAATTTCATGGCAGTTTAGGGCCTTTCATGGAAGCAATCACATGTATTGTTCCATCCTTATCATCTTTTGATTGTCCCTTTGATGCATCACTCCTCTGATTTAATGAATGAAGAAGGGAAACCATACACTAGACGCCAAACTTCTTTTCCTATGGAGATGAAATCGAACAAGGTTAGTTCAAGAGGTTAACTCCTAGCCATCATCAAAACTGCTATGAACAAAATCAGAAGCTACAATGTGACTATTAATGATCCATACGTAGTGAATGTGAACCTCCTTAACCATAGTGCAAACGGTAGAAGCCTACTAAATCATTGGATTTGTGTTTAAGGCTTTATCTTCCCCATGTCAATATCAAATCAAATAAATACAATTTTATATTTAACGTTGACTTTAAATATTATTAAGATCCGTGACTATATATTATTAAATGCTAAATTTATAAAATTTAACATAAACATGACAAAAGACAATAAAATGTCAATAGGTGCCAACAAATGGATAGCCAATTTTTCATATGCGGCCATGTGATAAAAACAACAACACCTAAATGCATGCTTGGTATTATAACAACTAAGCAGAGTTAGCGTGGACTTTCGATGATACATATCATCACATTTGCAATATACGCACTAATAAAAAACTGATGAATTACAAATTCAAATTTTGGTGACACCAATACAATAACCCTTTCAAGTTGGACGACACAAAAAATTGCTCACATCAGATAAGTTTGTGGTTAAGTAGGAAGCTATATTAAAGTTAAGATTTTTCTTATCAGGACCAGAATAATAGCACACTACTGTTTTTCACATACTGCTATGTGAAAGCACCGACACCTAAATACTGGCGAATTACAAAAATAGAATTTTGGTGACACAAGTAGAATAACCCTTCAAGTTGGACAACACAAAGAAAAATTGGCTCACATCAGATAAGGTTGGGGATAAGTAGGGGAACTATCTCAAAGTCAAGTTTTCTTGTCAGGACCATAATAACAACACACTACTGTTTGAATTCTACATCACCCTTCATACACCAGCCAGATAAATCACCAAGAAGTCTCATCTTCCCAGACATCAAGTAGGAGAGCCGGAGCATGATCCATAAAGAAAATAAGGATGACAAAATAGGACCTCTCATAGTTGGGTTAGAAATTAAAATATTGACTGTAGTTAAATATGGATTGCAAAGTGATACAACAGTCTCGGAAGTAGTTTACAAATTCCTCAAAGATTAATGCTAAAACAAATGGTAGATCGTTGCAGTTAGTCATTGGTTACATGTAAACAAAAATCTAATTGGAAACTTCTTTTGTATGCCATAACTGGTCATTGGTTTTTCCATAGCAGTCTCGGAAGTAGTTTACATATTCCTCAAAGATTAACACTAAAACAAATGGTAGATTGCTGCAATTAGTCATTTATTACATGCTAGCAAAAATCTAATTAGAAACTTCTTTTGTAGTCCATAATTGGTCTTTCATTTTTCCATAGAAGCGAAGTTCAAATAATAGATGAAAACAACCTCAATTACATATTCACTTGCTAGCATTCTCCACTGCAATTCATTGTTACAATTTTAATGGCATTCTCCATTTGGAAATTGAGGTGGTGATTTATTAATTAAATAGGGTACATGCTCCACATTCCACATATAGCTAATGTCAAAATCAGAAATGCCTTCAAAATTCAACCTAAGTAGAATGCAGTATAAAACAATCTTGCACCCTTTAGAAACTGTAAGAAAAACTGTTGTTCTTTGCAAGTATCTCAGAACAAAGAAAAGAACTTGCATATTGCCTACAAATGCTTGCAAGGAAGCTTGTTACCATTGCTCCATAATAGGAGTGGATCAGTTCAAAATCCATTGATACAATATCCACTTGAATATCATTTACAAAGATGTATAGTAGCCAGAATTTAATAAAGGTGGTTTACAAAAAAGAGAATCCACCTTTAAAAGTCTTAATAGAGTTGTAAACAAAAGGACCTGTATTTGAATATTTAAAAATTCCCTCCTATTCCTGATTCGATGTTAGATTTCACTTGTTTCTTCCTTGGCCCCATTCGACCTCTGGTTTTCTTCTTGACAACTACTATCAAGGATCCTGCTATGCATATTACCTTTGTAGTAGTCCTATGCCCTGAAACAGAATGAATATTCTCGTTAATTGAACCCCACATACAGAGAAAATTTGCAGCCAAAGCAACACCTTTTGTGTCTACTACCCCACAACCTGATATTGGTAAGCAAAAACATCCTAGTACTTATGCTTCCATCAGATATTATAACAGCAAGTATACAAACATTAAAATTTTAAACCAACAAAATCAAATTATTATACAAATTGTGCTTGCAGGAACCAAGGTACAAACCAAGATTAAAAATTGCAGTATCCTTATGGCTTTCCTCATGGCCAAGTGGTGTCAAAGCTTCCTTCTCTGGTACTAAGATGCCTATAAGCCCACCCTTCATCGTAGTCCTCCAAGTATGCACTCTTCCACCATCTATAATTCCAACACACATACCAGCCCCAATGGATACCTATCTCAACTTATCACCATGTGGAATGCAAGGACCATGACCATACGATGGAGTAGCTGGCACATTATATACTCCAGCAACGGGATTTGGTACAACATGAGTCCACTGATGAACATCTCCATCACTAGTTAAAGCAATGAAGTCTTCTCCATAACATCCAACATCAATAACCTTCACATTCAATTTATAGCTCAATACAACAATCCTAAATCATACACGAAACCTTCTAAGCACTCTGCCTATCACGAAAATGAGTAATCTGTTATAATTTAGTAACACACCTTACATCCAACCAGAGTGCCTACTGCAGGCTAGCATGTGGCAGCTGAGAAACTTGAAGAGCCTAATGCATTAAGTCCAGGATAATAACCATGACCCCAAGCTCATGCACGACCATCATTTGTCATTATTATTGCATGGTAAACTCTATTGCACTAGCCCACAAACAAAGCACCAAGGAAAAAAGTAAGACCAAAGTTATTTTTCTAAATTCACTGCTAAGTTCTAACATACTAAAATATATGTTTCTTGCAATCACCCAAAGCACCATAGGTTGATACAATCCCCAAAACAAGGTATTGATAAAGAAATTAAAAGCTGGCAATGCTGACAGAATTTTCAAGGAGGATGAATTAGAACAAGGGAAATCATTCATTTTTTATTTTTATTTAATAAACTGTGTTTGACCTCTACAAATAAAGAGTCATAAAATTACATCTCAAGAGCAATTCTGAGACTCATCTCTACTATCTTCCACTCAAAATTGTAGTCCAGAAAAATCAGAAGCCATATAAGGTCAGATTCCATATAAAAGAAATGAAGGGTAGAATATCAATATGGAAGAGGGACTCTATAGCACTTGGAAAAGAGTCTTGAATCTCCAATAGGAGGTCAACCAATCCATTCAAAAGCAGCCTACTCTATATTGTAGACAAAGTAAAGACAGTTCCAAGAGACACAACATTCGGACAAATAATTCTGCAACAAGATTTTGACAATGGCTCAATATCTGCATGGCTCCCTCATATGGAAGTGCCTTACCCTCAAGTCATTGAAATTGGAGTTCATATTACAACTACCTAGCCATATTAATGACTCCCTTGTTCATAAAATTTCTAAGTTGCCAGGAAACTAGGGTATGAGGACGGGTATGGGTACAGTGACGCCACTTTTTGAAACACGGTACTTGAATATATCAGACATACTGTGTGTGTCTATATATATATATATAGAGAGAGAGAGAGAGAGAGATAGATAGATAGATAGATAGATAATAAAAATGTCATAGTCACATCATACATGCATATTTGCTTTAATAACTTGGTGAAGGTCAAGCTCCATCAACTCAAATACAACATATATATCTTTGAATTTCCATCGAGATGGAGGAAGCATAATGTGCTTCATCTCAACAATGTATGGATGGCGAAGCAACCTAAGGAGCTTGATTTCTATCAGAATGCGAGTGGCATCAGATACATGTTCAAATACATCATTAATCTTCTTAATTGCCACTTTCTCACCAGTATGAGTGTTAATTGCAGAACTTACTATGACATAGCTTCCCTTGCCAACAACCTCCTATATTTGGTATCGGTTTTCCTCGCCATATTAAGTGAAGAATTCTGTATCTAGTGAGCTCTGTATTATCATAATAATTCCATTAGTATCAGGATTCAAAGTAGTTGTACTGTGTAGCAGACCAAGACAATTTCCCAATGAAAAATATGAACAATTTTCAACATGATATGATCAGTATCAGCAGATAATATTTGATTCAGTCTTACAAGACAAGCTTTATATGCAATGAAAGGGGCCATTCCTGCTCTTTCTTGCAAACATTTAACCGTTTACATGTTTAATCTGAGGCCCAGCATTGTGTATCATAAGAGGGCATATAGCATGAATGTTTGAAAACCTAGATTTAACAGCAAAGTTTGTTGCATTAGGAGTGGGGATACCCAAGGATGTCATCTTTCTTGCACAAAATTTAGAGATAATATGATATTAGTCATGTCTGCAGATGCGCTGGAGATGTTATTGGAATGTGAATATTTCAGGCTCAAAATTCAATGGGTGTAAAGTTTTAAACACAAAAATTATTAAGCAACAACTACAAATGGATGGAAAAATTTTAGGTCAAAAAGATCATAATGGGAAATGAAAACATGCATGCCTAAATAAATGTAAAAATTGATTATCGTGCCTTGCTGCAGAAATAAACAAGCATATGGTGATATAGCACCCCTCTGATAGAAACATGCAATTCATTTTGGCAATAAAGATCTGAAATTCCAACAGGGAAAGGTTGCCAGATTGAATAAATAGTTTTTCCTAATGCCCTAACAATACGGAAGAGCTACACGTAAAACATATAATGTTTCCACTAATAAATGAATGTTCATCCAATTCTCTGCCATCAATTCCGAAACCATTTCTATATTGATTACTACTACAACTCTAGTCTCCACTACACAAGGAATTTTAAAAAGGAATTTTCACATTCTATATTTCCAAGGCATAGTGAAATATGTTAATAGAACAAATGCATGTAGTGATGATACATATCACCAGGACATTTATAAGAGGAGTGAATATCAAGTTCAAATAATTCAACGCCCTTCCAAAGATAGAACAACAAATAGATCCAAAGACAACAATTCATCACAGAGTTTCAGGTGGGATAAGCATATTTTCTGGGCAATATGGAAACATTAAACTGTGCAGAGCCTAGGATGGTAAGAAGTTGAGTTGCAGTGTCACAAAACTTGACATTAGAGAAAAAAATAGTGGGGACATCAACTTTGCAAAAAATGGACAAAACTTGGCACGTACAAATTTGGACCTAAAAAAAATCAGAAAACTGAAAGACCTAAAAAACTCTCAAAATATTGGAGAGATCAGGAGAAATCAGGAAAAATCAAAGATTTTTGCAACAGGAAGAGTTACCCATAAATTCCCAAGCATGTGCATAGGGTTAATTGAGACACAAATTTTGGCATTGAAAAATTATTATTTCCCAAGTATAGAAACAAGTTTCCAACACACAAGCATGATTGCCACATTTTTTTGGCTAATGCTCTTATTTTCATGATGGAAACCATAATAACTAAAGAGATGAGCTCCCATGCATTCATAGGGTCCAATTTTTCTCCAGATGATATTTTCTTTACTCATACAACTCTAGAAACTCAGGCATTCATATGAAGACCCCATCAGCTAACAAGTCAACCATAGTCACAACTAGAGCAAACTCATTCAATTCATGACTACAGGGGGATGGTTAAGTAGAATGGTTAACATGGAAAACTTCATAAAGGATCAAAATGCACTAAAATGTTCAAGAAAAATAGAAGTTATTCCTTGTTTCCCAGAGTATCTTGCATTTCAAAATATGTTTTCATAAATTAGGTACATGGAGAGAAAGGCCATGTTTGAAAGCGAGACCAACAGTTAGATATTGAGAATGGTGACAGGATTCAAGACCTTTTAGACACTACACCAGCCTAAGAAGTTTGGAACGAATATTCCCTAAAGTTTTACTTCAGAATGTTCCAAGAATCGTGAACCCTTATGAGAAATCCGCATATGGTGAACACCAATGTTTTGGTGAATAAATACTAAATAGTAAGAACAATAAGCTAGGGAACTCGGATATCATGGCATATGACCCTAATAGAATTTTAAGATTGGAAATTTTAGAAAAGGCAAGCCAAGACAGAACAATAAGTTACATGCATCTTCACATGGTTGGTTTTAATACTTTAGTCTTTAGTGTTCACAAATATAATGGAAGCGAGCCTATAAGACAAGAAGAAATGGAAAAATTTACTAAATGTCTTCAAGATATCAGAATGGGTTCATAAAATGAAGGAAATACCTAACAATTTAATATAGAGGTACAAAAGTAAAGAAGAAACCCAGTGGTATCAAAAGAATTGGAAGTTACATCATATTTGGAATGGCCACAAAATTCATGGGTTTTTAGGATCTGCACAGCTTAAGCAACTCAAAAAAGTTTTTGACATGGTGTATATTTCAAATTTCAGCTAATAATTTGCAGAGCTCAGGCATCTCACCACATGACTAGCATGAATCTTTTAAGTTTCAATTTTAAAAAACTAGGAAGGAACAAGGGGTGAGGCAGAAGTCAACTACTAAATCATTCAACCATTTAATTTGATATCTAGATTATAGATTCCCTACCTGATTTAACTAAATTTTTGGCCAAATCAATGGTTAAAAGATGCAGAGAAAAGACACAAAAACATATACTAAGCCATATGATCCATGCAGCATTTGAGTTCAAAACTTTGAAGAGTACACCTGAGTTGGACTCAGCTCACCAAGCTCAGACAATTCTGCTAAAGTTCAGCTCATAAACGATTAGCCTTGGTCTGACTCTTCTGCTTAAGTTCAGCTTTTTATATTGTGTTATGGTTATCATTTCTCTTATAATGCCAAGTTAAGATTAAGAAGTGCAAAACCAATTTCCACAGTTCTACATACAAATATGGTAAAGTTGATGATTTTCATAGATATGGTCAGAAAAACACAAGAATGACAAGATAAGCAAGAGAGAATAAAAAGTTTTGATAAACTCAATATCAAAGCTAAACTATAAAACTGGAAGGTTTGTTGAGGAATTAAGTGATTTCTCTGTGTAATAAACATCACAAAATTCCTAAAGGTTGTTTTTGTAGAAAAAATAAAGGGTTTGTTGCCACATTTGCATTTTTTTTCGGGAAAAAAGGAATACATCCATGTCATGAGAAATCAATCAAGTCATAACAACATGATTTAGCAAGATGTTTAGATTAAAAAGCTGCAATATAGGAATTCCTCATCTATAATTCTTCTTAATGAATCTTGTGACTTGTTTTAACTCTAGAAAGCTAACGACACTATTTTCCAGAAGGATGAAACAGTCAAGGATGCTTTCTGGAATTTTATAGTTGTTCAAGTTCTATGGGAAGTGGTTTCTTCAGAGTTTGCAACTCTTCTAGTTGGACCCCTCAACTAGAAAGAGGCAATCCTGCGAGACTTATTGATAGTCAAACTACATGGCAGGGAAATTTGGTACACTATCCAATTATTAAAGATTGCCTTTGTTTGGACGAGGTGTAGAGTGACTTTTAATAGTGATTATGCTATTTTTTGCTATCAAGATTAGTGCTAAATTGAACATATACAGAAAAAATGGAGATTGTATGGAGTTAGGTGATAAGGCAGATGCATTGGCTCTATTTTTCTATGTTGTGGCACAGAATCGATGAAGGTATCATCACCCAAATTGATCGTCTTACTGATGTAATCAAATTGTTTTTCACTGTAAAATAAGATGCATGCTTTTTAAAAAGAAAATTGGGCCTCTTTCATGTTGGACAGACATAGGGTAGGGGTTTTTATTTGAAGGAATTTGACGTCTCTTAAAAGTGTCAGGCATCCCAAAAAAGGAAAAGATCAGAGCTTTTACTAAGGTTTTATGCAAAAAGAAAGGAAGAGTCAAGTAGTGAATTAAGACAATTTGTTACTGGAGAGGATGGACCATAAGGTTGTGGATTTATCAACAGCTTCCCCAAAGCCAAACTGCACTGACAGAATTTCTCCTAGAAATGATTCAATATCCCCTATTGTAGCCTCTAACATGGCCAAGTTCAGATGCAACAAAAATAATAGTAGCAATAACTATGATTAAAATCCTGAAAGGGAACTAATCACTTGTTGGACCAGCAAAGGCACACTGTAGTAATTTCTAAGTCTACAGGAGATTTGCGAGACCCAAGGTCAAAACTTAGGAGGAATGCTCTGGGAAATTCTTAATCCAAGATCCAAAGATGGTCTTGCTCAATTTTACATTTTTCTACTGCATTTTACTCTTTGATGGCAATTTTACTTCTGCTAAAGGGTTTTGACTGTCATTGGACAAAATATTTGGAGAGTTCTTGAGGAGCTTTGGAGATTTGGACTTCAAATTACTTAGCCATACACAGTTCAAATCTTGAAACTAGAAAATGTCAAAAATCAGACCATAATGAACAGATTCTGTACTCTAAAAACTAACCTAAAAAGCATAGATCTTTAAAGCTTAAAACACCAATCAAAATTTCTGGTAGGAGTACTTTAACGGCAGGAAACCAAACCCAACAAAATAATGAAGTATAAACATACCTACAGATTGGAGTTTGGATGTGATTGCAAGAGCCGAAATTCTAGAGCCTGGCAACCTGCGAAGAACCTTAGCAAGAGCTTTGTAATTCCATAATAACCTTTGAAACCCAATTTTCCAAAATTAGAACCCTATTACGCTTTGAGAATGTGCTTTTCGTCAAGTAAAAAGAATTATATTAGCTATGGAATTACCCGACCCTTAGACCCTCAGCCCATTCGTGAGGAAAAAGAAATACATTTATAAAAACCCTAGCAAAGATGGTGGGAATCGATGGGGATAATAAGAATAAGTTAAGGAACTAGGTAATACGCAGGCTGAGATTACAGAGACCAACACACACAAGGAGATAACAATATGCTTCTTTGGAGAGATAGTAGTATGCTTCAATACACAGAGAGAAAACTTGAAACCCCAACACTAAGAGTAGATAGGAAGTAAGTCGATACACCAGAGGTGACACTCATAACAAGTAACGCACCGGAGGAAATGCAGACAAGGACAAAATTGGTCCCATTATACCCCTATGCGTGGATTTATGGACAAACTTCTATAAAAAAATATCCATAAGGAAACTCGAAGGGCGATTTACACTGGAATTTATATTAACAAGCAAAAAATTTGGCGAAATTTCTATCCGTGACCTCCATGGACAGAAATCGGGGGCGATTAAAGAATTTTAGAGGAATTTCTGCAGGTGAACATTGCTTCTCCGACGCTCTCCTCGTATAAATTGAAAGGTTATTTTTATATTAAATATTATTTTTTAAATAAATAGTGGGCTAACATTTTAAAATTTTGAAAAATTTAACCATTTAAAAATTCGCCCATTGAATTTTTCGAACCCTCTAAATTCGCATATGGGCTAAGATTCGCCCCTAAAATCATCCCTGACTAGAATGCTCAAATACCTCATTCAATGACTAATTAAGCTTATTCATGGAAAATTGAGTATGAAAAATTAATGAACAGAATTATTGCGACCTGATAGAGATAAATAACAATATTTTATGAGTTGATACTCATTAGAAAGAAATATATTTACGGACCATTACATGAGAGGAAAATTAATCAAATAATAGTTAAAATAATAAAATAATATTTATTAATTTTGGAGGAAGAAAAGAAAAAACTACTTTTTTGTTCGTATTTTCGACATATCTCCCTATTTTTTTTACTCAAATTTTGATCAGGAGAGCTCGTTGAATGCGGAATTAAATTTCGCATCCAACGAGTACCCACTTGGCATACTTTTGACGGGCCCCTCTACCCCACAAACAAGAAATACCTGAAAAAACGTGATGATGATCACGTTTTTCAGGTATTTCTTGTTTTTGGGGTAGCGAGGCCCATCAAAAGTATGCCAAGTAGGTACTCGTAGGATGCGTAATTTAATTCTGCATCCAACGAGCTCTCCCAATCGAAATTTGAGTAAAAACACAGGGAGATATGTCAAAAATACGAACAAAAAAAGTAGCTTTTTTATAATACCTATCCCCAAATTTATATTAAAAATTTGTTTAAGAGGTGCTCCCTTTTTTAATTTTAAATAATTTTGATTGGCTAATACATGATGACATAAAATTTGTATAATTTTTGGAAGGCCCATTTTAAATTGAAATTTCCTCTAATGTGATGGGCAGGAGGCCCAAAATTAGATATGAGAGAGACTGAGAGCATAGGTGAAGCTTGGGACTCACTAGAGCTCGACTTGAACGAGATGGAGGCTGCAAAAGATGGCTGATAATACTTCACTGGATGAACGTTATGTGCTTCATACCTCCAAAGAGAAGGGAATGGGAATGAAGGAGTGGGGAAAGGAAGGTTTGGGGCTCATCTCCCAAAGCTCTAAGGTGCATCACTCAAAAAACTATGCTCACATAGCATCAATCAATTAATTCATCATCCAAACTATGTGAATGAGCTCAAATTGTTCTTTAATAGAACTCTGGGTGACCTGTTTAGCAAGTAGAGGCCAATGGTGACCTGTGAGAGCAAGTCAACCACCTAGATATAGCCCTAACCCTAGCCACATATGTGCCCTCCTTGAGCAAATTGGAATGTGTTACTATGTGGAGATGTTTCCCTATCCATGTCATCCCTCTAACTTAGCAACTATGCCCTCCTTAGTCAAATAGTTTCTGCTTTTAGTCCTGACAGCTTTATGTTTTTCCCTACTTTTAAGACCAAGTCTCCATAAGGAAATTGCGCCCTCATTTGCCAAGACTTTCCTTCTTTTGTCCTGACATTTTTTTTTATTCTCCAAGAGGAAACTGTGCCCTCCTTTTCTAAATTTCTTGCTTTTGTCTCTGGCTTCTTTTTTGTGTCTTTTAGGCACTTTCCCTTTTTCTCCCTGACTTCTTTTGTCATAGAGTTTCCCATTTTTTACCTTGTCATAGAGTTTTCCGTAATTATGTTACGGGCTAGCAAGGAGCTTGGGAAACTTGGATCCACCTAGGTGAGTTATGTTATAATACCAAATTTCATCTTTCTATCATAATGAATCCCTTTATGGCCCTGTATGGCTATGACGCTCCAACTTTTGCAGACTTAATGTTTGGAGACTGCAGGGAACAAAAATCTAAATATTGGTTGCAGGAAAACCAAGGTATTTTTAAGGGCATTGAAAGACAAACTGCAGATGGAACAAAACCAACAAAAGGTGTATGCAGATAAGCACCGAGTTGACAAAGTGTTCCAAGTGGAAGACTTAGTGTACCTAAGACTGCAACCTTACAGACAATCTTCCTTGAAGAAGAAAGGGGCTGAAAAACTCCAGCCAAGATTTTATGCACCCTACAAGATTATAAGAAAAGTTGGTGAAGTGGCCTATGAGTTGGAATTGCCCGCAGGAAGAAAAATCCATAATGTTTTCCATGTGTCTTATCTGAAGAGAGAAGTTGTCCAACAGATAGTAACTTTTGAAGAATTTCCACCCCTAGATGATGAATGCCATTTGGTCTTAGTACCAAAAAAGTGTTATTGGGTAGAGAAAGGAAATTGAGGAGCGGGACAATCAAAGAGTATTTGATACAATGGAAAGGTTTACCTAGTGAAGATGCTACTTGGGAGGGTGAGCAAATCTTGCAACACCTTGCTTTGCTTCTGCTTGAGGACAAGCATATTTGGGAGGGGAGGACTTTCGTGTCCCCTCAATATTGATCATCAAAGTGTTGACCATGCTGAAACTCCTAGGTGTTCAAATTGACATTAATTATTCATCCTAGGGAAATTTTGTTAAAAATTATTATTGAGGCATGTATTTAATTTTTGTTCATCATTATTATTTATTATGCAATTTAATGATGTGGAAATGAGATTGTCATGTCAGGGGGGGTGCATTGGGTAAGTCAACTTGCATTATATTGCATTATTTCAAAGGCAATAGGGTGCCTATCTTGCATTATATCAAATCCAATGCCTTCACCAGAAGCATCACATTCTAGCACAAAAGGGTTGGAAAAATATGGCAAGGTAAGTACTAGATAGCTGCTCATTATCTCTTTCATTTTCTAAAATGCCTTTTTAGCCTCCTCACTCCAACTAAATGCACCCTTCTTAGTCAGATCTGTCAAGGGTGTAGTGTATCGGGAGTATCCTTTGACAAATTTGCGGTAGTAGTTACAAAGGCCAATGAATCCTCTCAATTCTGTGAGGTTCGTTGAGCTTGGCCAGCCCAAAATGACCTCTATCTTCTCTTGGTGAACCTTGACTCCTTCTTGGCAGATCACATGGACGAGATAGAGGAGTTCAGTCATGCCAAATTCACATTTGTATATCTTAGCAAAAAAAGTCCGATCTGCAAGTATTTCGAGTACCACATCCAAGTGGAGTAAGTGCTCCTCCCATGTCTTGCTATAGATCAGAATATCATAAAAAATACAAGGAAATACTTATGGATTTTCTCACTGAAAACCTTGTTCATGCATGATTGGAAAGTGGGAGGAGCATTAGTCAAGCCAAATGGAATGACCAGAAACTCAAAGTGGCCAAAATGACAACGGAAAGCTGTCTTTTGTATGTCTTCCTCCCTCGTCCCGATTTGGTGGTACCCAGATCAGAGATCTATCTTGGAGAATAATTTGGCTCCATGCAGCTCATCCATCATCTCATCAATCCAGGGGATTGGGTACCGGTTCTTTATAGTCTTCTTATTCAAATCCTGGTAATCTATGCATGTCCTGAGTGTTCCATCCTTCTTCTTCACCAGAACCACCGAAGAAGCAAAAGGGTTGGAACTTGGTCTAATGAGGCCCAACTCAATGAGATCCTTGATGGCCTTCTCAATCTCATCTTTGAACCTCTTTGGATGCTTGTAGGGGTGTATTTTTATCGGAAGTGTACCAACTTCCAACTCAATTCTGTGCTCGATGCCACGATCAGGTGGCCTACCATGTGGAAGGTCTTCAAAAACACCCTTGTACTTTTGCAGCAACCTTTTGATGTATTTGGGATGGTTGGAAACTTTGGCAGTAGATCCCTCATTAGTAGTCTGGTATTATGCAACCCATTCAATGTCTCCATGATTCAAAATGGATCTCATACTACTGACAGAAATTACTTGGTTTGGGTAAGTGTTCATACCCTTCATAGCCACAGGTTTCCCTTCAGCATCCTTGAAACTTATCTGGGGTACTTTACAATTCATGGAATGCTATCTAATGGAGTACAACCATTGAACTCTTAAAACCAAGTTGGTGTCTGCCACATTAAAAACATAAAAGTTGTCCTTCGTGGTGTTGTCTCCAATTTTCACTTGCAGTTTTGGAATCCACCGATTATATTCCATAGTATGATTTTGGGAATAACCACCATGAATCCCTCAAAGGACTCAGTTGAAAGCTTCCTTTTCTCCACCGGGGATTCATCAATAAAATTATGGGTGGCACTGCCATCAACAAGGACTGTAATTCTTTATGCTTGCAGTACTCCTTTCATACTTAATGTATGGTACCGGGGTACTCCACCGAGTACTGAAATTTTTCTACTGGGTTGAGGGAGTTGCTCCTCTTCCTCAGCTGTTTCATATTCTCAATAAGCCATGTTAGGTTCCTCCACTATCACCTCATCACTTTCGTAGAATACTTCGATGTAGTGTGCCTTCCCCTTCACACACTTGTGGCCTATAGCCCAAGGTTCTTGGTAGGAAAAACAAAGCTTTTTCCTCCTCGATTCATCTCGATCCTTGTAGGAGTAATCTCTCTTGCTAGGGGCCTGAAATTTTCTCACGGGAGGTCTTTGATTCTGAAATTTTTGAGGTATAGGAGGTCTGGGAGGATACTCAGTCCTCGAAATTGCATCGTGCAGGTTTCTAGTTCTGCTCACTGCTTCCTGCAGAGTTGTGGGTTGGTAAGCTTTCACCAACCCATTCAATGGTTCAACCAGTCCTTCTGTAAACAAAAGGATCAACCTTGATTCGGATATATTAGTGACCATTATAACCACCTTTTGGAACTATGAGATGTATGCTTCTGGAGTTCCAACTTTCCTAATGTGAGACAAATCCCGGAAAGATATATCAGGATATCTCCGGTCAAATATTTTTGTTAATTTGCTGGTGAACTCCTCATAGGTGACTACTTAATCATGGCCTAGGGTCTTCATGCCATGAAACCACCAGTTAATGGCCTCCCCATCAAGGTGTAAGGCTGCCAACTTGATGGCATCCCTTTCTGCCATAGGATTCAATTGAAAATATTTGTCCATTTTATGGATCCAAGAGCTCACTGAGCAATTGGAAGTGCCATCAAAATATGGCAATGTGATTTTGCCAATGGCATTCTTCAATTTAGAATTATGATATGGCATCCTTGGAGTTCCTCTTGGATGTCCCCTATATTGAATATCAAAGAAATATTTAAATGGCAGAGCCCCTCTTCATTCTTCACTCAAGGATTGTGTTGAGGCCTAGAAAATCGCAGGTGGCAACAGTAAGGGATTCTCCCCAATCAACGTTCCCAACTATCCCGTTGACTGTTTGGTATAGGGAATCTGTCCGGTTTGCGGTCCGGCTACTGTAGGTCAAGTAACAAAACAAAGGTTTTACCAGTTACGGCCCGGTCCACCGAGTTTTTGTGTTTTGACTTAAGATTATGAAATGAAAGTGCCTAACTAAATGCAGGGTGATAAAAATGCCAAGAGCAGTCACAATGTGATGCGTAGGTTCTTACCTCTCGTCTTATGGCTCATAGGCATTCGAATCGCATACAACAAAAAAAAATGGACTGACTCTCTAAACTATCCCTAGGGAGAACAATTATCATATTGGGTGAATAATACAATCAGTACATGCATTGTGAAATGTTTCAGATAGCTGAGACTTTCTTCCAAAACATATGAACACTCTAAAATATATTTCAACAACCAGATAGCTGATTATTTATGAACAAGCCACTGTTACTCACCATGGAAAAAACATCACAGAATAAACTTAAGAATATTCCAACAAGAACATAGGTTCAGAAATTAGAACATTCTCACAGTTAAAAAGTCATAGCTGAAAACGAAATAGTTCCTCTTCACATTGCTCCTTTAAATACATGTGACGCATTCCGTATTGCACCTCTTCCAGCAAGCAAAATTTGCAGTCTCTCATGTAAAACAAAGTAGTTCCTCTTACAATAGATGATTTACAAAATTTTCAGGGGAAAAAGCCCCTGCTCCTCTCTACTTTCAAATATTTAAACTGCTATAGCCGACCCTTCGGGCTCCCCCCATACGTGTGGCTTTTTCGTTGCCCAAACGTTTCCGGTCCCCCATCTTTCAACGCACATTCATGATTGGTTGGGTAACTGCCGGGCCTTTCAGAACTCCGTGTTTGCTGTTAAACGGTTCGTCTTCCTCCACGCCATGGCATTTTGATCGCTCCTCCACGCTCACCTGCAATCGATCGACAAGCATCATCCACTGGGATTACGTTATAAAACAAAATAGTCAGATCTACTCATGAAACAACCAGCCCACAAGGAAATCGCCAAGCACCGATACCACTACCTCGATCATGGCGGGAAACTTACTGAAGGCTTAACAATACTTACATCGGACGGGTATACCACTCCACAGGCGGGAAACATCATTAATCGGATGTCGAAAGGATGGTATGTCGGAAGCTGAAAGGATCTCCCAGCCGAAATGACGGACGAGACAAAGGCTGAAGGCAAGCGACGAGGACAGGAGAAGGGTAAGTCGAACGTCGACAGACATTAGAATCGGAAGTTAAAAGAAATTCCCAGCCGAAACGGCAGACGAGTCAGGGCTACGGGCTAGCGGCTTAAGGTTAACACGAATCGGACGTCGGGGAGATTAAGAGAGTCGGACGCTAAAATGGTCTGAGAGCCGCAACGGCGGCGGGACAGAAACTCATAGCTTCCGATCTGAAACTAAAAAGAGGCCTGATCGCAAGAAAAAAATCAAGTGTTCAAACAGTTTTAAGGATCAGGCACAGTTAGGTTCGTTCTTTCTCCGAAAAGTCAACTCTTAAGAACAAAGATTTTCTTTTTTTTCGACCAGTAAACCAGACATCCACGACTCAAACCGAAACTGAACAAGGCATAAATAAATCGGCTGACATCCATCTTCAAAGTGAAATGAAAAGAAGACAAGCCCGCAAGGCTCAAGAATTTAAAGATCAAACCAAGAAAAAATGATGAGGAGGGGCCCAGAATTTAAATAAAAATAAATTTAGGGAGAACAGTTGCGGCAGCAACAGATTGATAAACATAGAACTTCTCCTTCCATGTAGCAATTGTTTCAGCCTGTGCTTCATGGTCTCCCTTAGGGCTCCCTACAAATTTGGGCATAGTAGGTCGAGGCTGAAACTTTGGTTCATCTCTATACTCTAGAGGCCTATTCTGAGGCCCAGTCTTGAAGAAAATAGATCCACCCATGACCTTCCTTTCTTCACATTGGGAACCAATGTTGATCCCTTCTCCATCTTTAACTCCCAGCTATTTATATAGGAATTATCTGGTCTCTTAACCAGACTGTATGATGTTAGTTGAAATTTCTTGTAGTACTTTCAACATGTTCCTCACAAAGTTTCAAAACTCATCCTTCTCATCTTTTTCCTCATGGAATCTCCCTTCCATAGATTCAACTTCCTCCTCTTGGGGAATCTTTCTTTTAGAATCAGAATTGTATTTTGGACCCATGATGATTATCACAAGTAGGTATGGAGGACCATGATCTGATACCCCCATAATGATCTAAGGTCTGATGTTTAGATCAGATCACTAACTATTCCTGTGAATTAAATAAAATTTCTGATATTACACTTGCAAACACTGAGTAAATTTCTGACTAGGGTAATGAAGGTATTTTCCAAATAAATTTGTATGCAAGGAAGGTGGTAGGGGGAAGAAACAAAATGTAAGTTTTATAACAGCTAATTCATTTCCCATAACACATTTAGATCGGGGACCATTCATGTTTCAGATTCTGCTATGTGAAAACTTAATCCCATGCTTTCGGGTCACCCAACCGTGAAACTAGGGAAATTTATTCAGACCTTTCAACCATGGACTTGGAGAAAAGCACAGAGGTGTTATCTTGCCTTTTGAAAATATAAAATATGGTTTGGGACATTTTTTAACATAGCTGGAGAGTTCTCGAGAGTTTCGGAAAGAATTGGGGTTTTTAGGGAATTTTGGCCTAAGGAAGTCCTGTGCAATGGAGGCTCCCAAAACACTTTATGACCTCAACTAATTTATGATATGGAAGTATGTATGGGTAGGTTGGTATTTCAATGACACACAACAACTTACAGAATCAAAAATTACTGAATATAACTCTCTGAATTGAAAGAACAACTAGACTAGTCAAATTTAACTAGTAATCTAGCTAGGTTGTGTAAGTAAGCTTGGAATTCATAATAGAACTGTATTAGACTTGATAAATGAGTTTGAAAGAACCTAATACATATTATTACAAAATATTAAACCATCCAAAATTCCCATGAACAAGGCTCAATTATTATTGCACTAGAATGCTCAAATCCCTCATTTCAATGACTAGTTAAGCTTATACATGGAAAATTGAGTATGCAAACTTAATGAAAAGAATTATTGTGACCAGACAGATAAATAAAAATATTTATCAGCTGATACTCATCAGAAAAAAATAGATTGACTGACCATTACATCAGAGGAATCAAAATGATGCTCAGGAGGCCCAAAATTAGACATGAGAGAGACTGAGAGCGTAGGCGAAGCTTGGGATTCACTGGAGCTTAGCTTGATTTATATGGAGGATGAAAAATATGACTGATAAGAATTCATTTGATTAACATTATGCACTACATATTTGCAAAGAGAAAGGAATGTGAATGAAGGAGCGAGAAATGAAGGTTTGGGGCTCATCTCCCAAAGCTCTAAGGTGCATCAATCAGAAAACTATGTTCACATAGCATCATCAATTAATTCATCAACCAAACTATGTGAATGAGCTCGAATTGTTATTTAATAGAACTTTGGGTGACCTGTTTAGCAAGTAGAGGCCAATGGTGACCTTTGAGAGCAATTCAACCACCTAGAAGCCCTAACCCTAGCCACATATGTGCCCTCCTTGAGAAAATTGGAATGTAGGACCATGTGGAGATGTTTCCATGTCCAAGTCATTCATATGACTTAGCAACTGTGCCCTCCTTATTCAAATAGTTGTGGCTTTTATTCCTGACAGCTTTATGCTTTTCCCTGCTTTTGAGACAATGTCTCCATAAGGAAATTGCGCTCTCCTTTGCCAAAACTTTCCTGCTTTTGTCCTAACAACTTTTCTAAGTCTCCAAGAGGAAACTGTGCCCTCCTTTGCCAAAACTTTTCTGCTTTTGTCTATGGCTGCTTTTCTGTGGCTTTTAGGTACTTTCCCTTTTCCTCCCTAGCTGCTTTTGTCATAGAGTTTCTCATTTTTTACCTTGGCAAGTTGACTTGTCCAATGCGCCCCCTTGACATGGAAAGCTCATTTCCACATCATTAAATTGCATAATAAATAATAATGATGAATAAAAATTAAATACATGCCTCAATAATAATTATTAGCAAAATTTCCCTAGAATGAATAATTAATGTCAATTTGAACCCCTAGGAGTTTCAACATGGTCAACACTTTGATGATCAAGATTGAGGGGACATAATAGATGGGAGTTGATCCTTGGATTGGTTGTTCTTAGAGGTACATTTTGTCAGAGCATATGCATGTTTTTCTTAAGGAAAAGTGTTGTTTATCTTTTCAACACATAAATGATCATACCTCTTCTTCGATTAACAGTCAAGGGTGGAAAACAATTGAGGAGATGAGTTTTGCAAGTGAGGACAAAGATATCTAGAAATACTATATTGCAAACTTGAGGAATAACAATTTTAGGATACAAAATTGCAGTGATCGTTTAGTTTGGATGCATTCTCTTATTGGAGTTTATACTCCTAAATTTGGCTACAGTGTTTTGATTCAGGATCTGGTTAGTGACGAGTCTTTTTGGTGGTGGAAAATGGTATGGAAATCTCATGTCCGTTAAAAAAAACAATATTTTCATGTGGTTTCTCCTCACTAAAAAGGGTTGAACTTGGGATTTATTGCATCTCAATGTCCGTTAAAAAAACAAGACTTTCATGTGGTTTATACTCACTAAAAAGTTTTTAACTTGGGATTTATTGCAAAGGAAAGGATGGGAAGGACCTGGAAGATGTCATTAATGCAAAAATGATGAAGAATCAAATATGCACTTAGTTGTTACATGTCCTTATACTAAAAATGTTTGGTTGAAAATTGAAAAGAAAATAGAAGTAAATGAAACTTGGAATGATGAGTGTGGATGAATGTTTAAGGAAATGGAATTCAAATATTCTTTGGGTGATTTTAGATCAGTTCCATTAATAGTTACTTAGGGGATATGGTTAGCCCAGAATGCTTTTTGTTTTGATGGTAAATCTATTATTCCTATTCAATGCGCTTTTCCTAAAAAGCACTTTTATAATTTTACGGTATCATTTCATTTAAATTTTAATAAAAATTGATTTCTAAATTATCAATATATTTAGATTTTGAAAATTTATCTAAAATTAGTTTTATTGGTATATAATTTCGTTATCATGTATACATTGTAAGATTATGTAATTAATCTTAATCTTTTTAACTTGATTACATCAACATAAATTTTATGTAAAATTAGTTTTATTGGTATATAATTTCGTTATCATGTATACATTGTAAGATTATGTAATTAATCTTAATCTTTTTAACTTGATTACATCAACATAAATTTTATGTAGGACCTTTTATGATTTTAAGGTGTTATTTTATTTTTTTCTTAAAAAGTAGATTTCTAAATAATCATTATAATTTTAACATAGTAAAAATTCAAAAATTGAAATTTAATAAATAACAAATTACAAGAAAATGTTATAATTTTAATATTGTAAACATTGTATAGTGATAAATTTTGGATAGAATATAGTTTATACTTTTCCATGATGATACTATGATGAAGCAAGTGTATTAGCGATTCTATGACACTGATTAAAAAATCAAAATAAACAATTATAGAAAAAAAAGAATATAATTGAATGAATAATTGGTAGTAACCCGTTGATAACTCATAGATAACTAGAAGAATGTGATATTAAAAAAGAATATAAAAAATAACTCATGGTCTATAAATGGGTAAGACAAAAAAACCATTGATAAAATGTACTTGGGCATGGATAAATTGGAGCTGAACACGTTTAACTATAAGAATGTGAGAAATAAAAAAGAAATATATCAAATTGTCTTCCATTCTATCACTATCTCTCAACTACTTGATCCCTATAAGTATAATCCAAACACAAACTATATAAATATACAAGCTGCAATGTTAAATAAAATGTTTATTATTCACCCAGCATTCCTACTTAAATAAACTGGGAAAACAGCAATCACCTAAAACAACATTATCTTTATTATCAACCCGCTAGAGCCCCATCCGTGAGATGTAGAACACTTGATGGCGGGGTATGGTTAAGACGCCCATTAAGCAAAAGGTCGTCGATTCTAATCCCATTGATAGCAAAAGTCCATTAGATACCCCTCACAAACATTGCTAGTCAAGAAACTTTTAAATGAACCAACGCAATATAAAAAAAAACTAGACAGATTCTATATAGGAAGCCTTACAAATCGTTGCCTTCGTGGACATCTTATGATTAAATCAAATTGATTTCACGGAAAGTAGGGTCATTTTTTAGAGTTTAATTTAGTATGGAAAGTTAACATATTTTAAGTTGATTGTAGTTTTGCTGATGATGATGGTTAACGTCCCCTGAGACCAAACTTTGGTCTATCGGACCTAAAGAAGAGAATTAATTAGTTTGCTTTAAAGTTATATTTCTATGCTCAAAGAGCTTGGAAAGAAGCGTCCCGGGCTTACTATAATTTTGACAGGCTAAAAGGCTAGGAAAGTCGGTATTGCAACAAAGATTATGAAACTGGGATCTAATGTGGGTGTACGCAGGGTACTCTAAGAGGAAGTGATTTTCATCTTCGATGTTCTTACTCTCACAAAGGTGGCAGATCCTTTCTACCCATGGTGTTTTAGGGAATGTCCAACAACCATTTTCACCATGGAGCTCATGCGAGTTCGTTCTTATCTTAGATATGTTAATTTTTTTCTTAGTACTGGTCAAAACAGAGAGATACTTTTGATGTTCTAGAGTAGGGTTGATGACCTCCTTATAATATCTTAATTTTCTTTTAGCCACAAGATCTTTCTCACACCACAATTTTTCTTTAAACTTAGAAGAAATAATATTTTTAATGTTATTAATATTCTGCAAAGCAACATTTTCATCGATCTCCCAGTGATTTAACCAAGACCTAGTATCTTTATACCACCCACGCTTGAGCCTTAAGTGGTTTTGGCTGGAGTTTAAAGCTATCTTAGGGAGTCTATGGTCTCCCATGTTATTGATTTTGTTCTTGTATAACAAGAGTCTAGTCATAGCTAGGCTCTTGATGGGGGAAAGACCCACTTCTATAAGGAGAATAGGATAGGGTGTATTGTTTTTTTATTTTGAGGTCATAAGTTATAAAACGCTTCTAGATTTGCTCAATCTTTCTCCTGGATTCTCTAGAGATGCTGCAACCCCAAACCTCACACCCATACAAGATGACGGGAGTGACTAGGTACTGTATTTGATTGTATTTTTAAAATTTTACTTATAAGAATATCAAAACTTTATAAATTTTCTGTTTTTTTGTTTTCTAAATTTGTTATAATAAAAAATTCTTATTAAACCAAAGTTTTATTTTTTATTTCATTAAATTAATTTATATTATTTAATAAACCTTAAAAAATCGAAAAGCATTAGAAATGATATATACAAACTAAATCACTTACACGACCCCATCCTAACCATTTTAGTTAAAAATAAATACAAGCTAAGCCAATTCCACCATTTCTACTCTATTCAATAACTTCTCCTCATGCTTATAATTAGTGTGTCTCCCATTTCTCCATTGTAACTCCAAATTTAGTCCATTCCTCTTACTCTTCTTTCAATCTCGTGTCATGTTTTCCTTAATATCCTTTTTTTTCATCCCTTATTATTAATTAATTATTTTAATCTTCTTTGGTAACTATTTATTCTTTAGTTATTCTATTCTAGTTTTTATATTGCATCCAGAAGCTATAAGATGATCTAATGATCTATCTTAAAATAGATATCTACACTTTCAAAAAATATCAGCATAGATCCATCTTAACTTTGTCTCTATCAAGAGAAGATAAAATCTTTTCAAGTGTACACTTATTTTAATATTCTAAATTTGAGGAAAGGTTTGTCTTTCATTATAATTGTCGAGACATCAACTATTTCAACTTGGAGTCATGTTTCAAATACTATAAATATTTGCACCAACTATTCAACCTTAAAATCATGTTGTAAATGCTAACACATAAATCTTTTTGCTATTCAACCTTAGTATCATGTTGTAAATGCTAACACATAAATCTTTTTGATGTTTAATAAATTACATATATTTTAACAATTATAATTTTCATTATAATTATCCAAACACCAACTTGAAATCATGTTATAAATGTTGTAAGGAACACTGAATCTCTTAGAAGACGGCATTACTACACTTAAATGATGGTGTAAGGAACGCATGTGGAACAGATGATTGTAGTATTGATAGTAGTTTTGAGGTACATGACATTAAGTTTTTGATCATGCCTCACTTTGACTTCATATGGTTTTTAAGTTTCTGATCATGCCTCAATAATTACTCTACCATAATAAAAAAAACATCATATTCCATAGGCATGAATTAAGTACAATGCATTTGGTATCCTTCAATTGATATTGATCTTGATATCCTAAAATAACTTGATTTCGGTTTAAAAAGAGAGATTATATTCATGTAAAAGCCACTTTCCTAAAATGGGTTTTCTTGATTTACAACTTAATAAAACCAACATTTTAACATAAAACTTAAGAATTATTTTTATTATTTTTAATATAATTTGTATAATAAGATCTTAAGCTTTGAATCTCAAGAATTTTTGCAATTTTGATAAATGTGCTTTGACAAAATATGTGACAAAATATGTATTTATTCATGCACTTTACTTGTTTTTTAAAATTTACTAACGTGAGAGGTTGAGTATATGAATGCCAATTTCCTTTTGCTTTGACAAAATAAGTAAATTCATGCACTTTAGGTCAAATTCGGAGATATTTATTGTGTTTCTCTACTAAATCTTCATTAAAAATGAATCAAATTTTGATAGTAATGTTTAACTTTTTAAATTTTTATTATATGAAATAATATTTATAAATGTTTTATATTTTTTTATTTGTAAAGTATAATGGTTTTATGGAATGATTTTACTCATATCCATATGTAAATTTCTCAATCAACTAAACTCCACAATAAAATAATACAATCCATACTTTAACTCTATAACGAAATAATACAATATTAAGGAGGAATCCATCCTAATTTCTAGTTAACTAGAGAATTTAACCATAATTGCCTATAAGTAAGGACCTTCTTTAATGAGGCGAGAATACATGTCTTCCATGCTTACTAACTAAATGACCTGATTTAATCATCACAAACATTATGGAACTAGCCCATATTACATTGAATGCCCATCATAACATTGTTATTACTCAAGTGGACCCTTTAACCACCCCATTATGCCTCCAAGGAGGATTCCAACAAAATTTCCCCTACTACCAATCATGAGCTAATTGTTTACCTTCTTTTCCAAAAAAAAAAATCACTAATTTCTATTTATTTTCTAAATTGATTCGCCCAAATCCCATGAGATAAAAAAAAATAGTCTAAAAATCCCAAAAATTGTAAAACCTTTAGAAATTTGAATCTTTTTAGAAAAATACAGCCCAACATTTTATACATTTTATGGTGGGAAATTACTAATTAGTAATATTGTCAAGGTAATTTCAACACTTTAAAAATATTATGGATCCTTAAATTTTTCCTTGTTACCAATCTATCTAGGATGTAGTTAGTAGAATATAGGGTGCCTAAGTAGTGCCATAACTTCATATGTAAGTCATGTTTTCATGCAGGTACCCGTCTCCTAAGATATTTATTATTTCCATTGTTTACTCTAATAATCTCGGAAATGTACTTCCTTGTATCATCGAATACATTGGGACCTAATATTTTGGGAAATATCATTCCTTGGATCAAATGATACAATGGGGCCAAGACGTGATTACAAATATGTCGATACTATGGAGCATATTTATGCTTTGAGGGATCCTACAAATAAACATGGACATATGGGTATTTATTCATTTAATCATAATCCATCCCTTGCTAATTTAGAATGGATCATTATATATAATTTTTCATTTATTTTGGTTCTCTCTTGGTGGAAAATTTGGAGTTATTAGCTAGTAGGGCCTGTATTATAAGCAGGTCTAACTTTGATGTATGGGTTGTAAAACCTTATATAGCCCATTTCATGACATAAATAATTGCTTTGTGTAGGTCAAAATATTTCAAGCTTATTTCATAGCCTCCCAATGTATTTCTACACATCAATAGCTTTCCAACTATGAAACAATCACCTCAATAAAACTTTTTATGTGAAAGTTATGACTTCTACAAGTTGACTTGACCTATTGATGATGATTGTACCAAGTGGACACCACACCACCTTCCATTAATCACACATGTGGAGCTAGTCACATGTGTAATTTCAATAATATTCTAGAGGCTCAAAACATTAACATTAATAGGGGTTTAAGGCATGTAAAAACCCTAATGTAACCCTGGATTATTATCGTGCTATGTTTGTTACTTGGATACTAGGAAAATAAGGAATTGCATTCTATTGTATTGTTATTGTTCTATAGTTCAACATATTATTTAGTGAGTGATAAGTTGAAGCATAACAAAGGAAGTATAAGATTATATAGTATCCATTTAGGTCATAATGTCCATGCTAACTCCATAATGAGTGCATTTTCTTTGAACTTGCATTTCAAAGCTAAGAAGAAAAGAGAAAGAGCATAAGAATCAATGTATTGCTAGTTTTTTCCTTTGTTAAGTTTCCCCATGCTACATCATTTGTTCATTGTGTGGATGGTGTGTTATTTTCTTAGTATTTCTCATTTTGTCTTCAGTCATATCAATATTTTCATATATTATTATAATAACATTAAATATGAATTTAAAGTAAAACACTCTATAATAAGAGATTGTAGAATATGGAATATGAATTTAAAGTAATATGGAATATCCATGGTTGTATATAAATCACTAGGAATGGTTTTTCCATGCATATGATCTTTGGTAGATATGAGGCCATGTAAAATTCAATTTTTGTGCCCTATGGTCTCACTTTCACTTTTGTGATGGAATCATTGAATGTTTGTTATAATATAATTTCCTAGTAAAAAACTTCCGCTTCTTCCAGAACGTGTTTTAATAGTAAGATCTACACTTCTTTGTAGTGAGATGCATTTTTTTTCCTCATATCCAATTAACAAAAACCATTGCATCTCGAATTGGGTACCTAAGGTTGGTGGGGGAATACTATTATAACCCTTAACCAAATATTCTTTGTTTGTCATTTTCCTATGATAATTTTATAATTTCTCCTCCTCCCACATATATCTTTCAGTCTTCAACACTACCTCCTAATTTCCTTCAAGCAACTTGTTAGTTATGGTTTCTCCACAAGAAACCCTTGAGCACCTTCAAAAATATTGAAAAATAATTAATGTGCATTGAATGTGTGCTCATGAGAAGAGATTACAAGATCCATACACTTAGACATCCCTAATCTCCATCTTGAACTAGCTCAACTTCCTTTTCATGATATAGATATGAGTTAGTTTTTGGGAGAAGGGACATGGGACTATTAAGAACAAAGATATGTTGGAGTAATTATTAGAAGAACAACCCTATCATTTTTATTGCTTTCCCCTTATAAAAGATCAATGGTTTTTAATTCATCTCTAACTTTGAGTTAGTAAAAAAATCTCATAATTTTCTCAACCATAGTAAACTTTGAGAGTGTAATTATAGTCCTTTGAGAAACTAATCATAGTGTAAGTAGATAAGTGGGTTTGGACTCAAGTGATAATATCTAACAAGTATAAAGTTTTCTTTTCAGTTCACATCTAATGCATTTTTTAATATCTCTCTTATTTGCATTCCCAAATCATTTTACATTTATGTTTAATTATTTGCTTATAATTTATGATTGGAGGTTTTACTAGTAACTTAATGATAATTAGGATAAGTGCATTATGGATTTATGTTATTTTCCTACATATTTATTCACAGATATATTCCCATTTATATTTGAGGAAGGCTTGTTTCTTGTTTTGTGTGTAGGTCTAAAGAAATATTGGAATTCCAATAAAGTATTTGGATTGCACATAAAAGACATAAAGGGATATTGAAAATTTGATCATAAATATTCTTCCCATACTCTCATGCTAGGTAGTTAAATTTTGTAACCGTAATTCTACGAAGTAGTTAACATTCTTTAATTTTCTCCATTAGTAAAATTATTGGGAGGAATCCTATGAATTAGACCATAAAGGAATATTTGGGGAATCTAGAGCTATGAAAGATGACTTATGATATAAAATATCATCTCACAGTGGTATCATTTATTCCAACTAGGGATATGGGAGCCATAAGGAAATTGAGTACTAGGTATGGGTCTCAAGGTCTTCGAAATGGTTAGTGAATAAAATGCGGGAATATGACCCTAATGAAATCTTATAAGCATCCATGGTCATGAATAACATTTCATAACACCACATAAGACCCATCAAGGTTACCCTTCCCATTGAGTATATATATGGGTACCATTAAGAGGTTTTGGATATTGGATATGAGTCTCTAGGCCTTAGACATGGGATATGGTTGAATGAGCAAACATAAGAATTATTACATAGAGGAAAATTATAATCATTCAAGTTCAATAATGATGACGAAATTTACCACACATGACCTCTCAAGTATATCATTCTCCTTTAAGTTGGGACATTATCAATATTATGAAGCTTTGAGCACTAGATATAGGTACTTAGGCCCTAAATGAAGATTATAGGAATGAAATCCCAAGAACAAAGTCTTGAACTAAAACACGTGACCTTTTGGGGATATATTTTCCATCCAAGTAGAGATATGGAAACCATTATAAATTTTTAAGCACGAGGCATGGCACATGGTACCATCAACATGGTCGAGGGAGAGAACATGGGAATTAGGACCTCAAGGAATATTTCATACATCCAATTCTAATAACGGTTCGTTGAACCAACACGCATGGCATTCTTAAGGCGATCCTTCACCTTTGAGTGAGCACATTGGAACCACTCCAATTTTTTGTGAACTATGTATTGCTAGTGAGGCCTAGACCAATGCCAACTCATAATACTTGAGCATAATTAGGTATAAAAGGGATATTCTAAATCTAAATGGCCATGAACAAGGCCTTGAGATAACACACATAAACTCTTCATGGGATATTTATCTTTTAAGTGATGATAGAGGCACAATTAAAATAATTGAGAACTAAGGATGGGTTGTGGGGCCCTGGACATGGTTAAGAAAGTAAAATAAAAGTAATATATAGAGCAACCAACTAGACATCCTACTTCAAGAAAAACTCCTTAAGCCACCAAACTTTACCTCCCAAGAGTATCATTTGATCCTAATTTGACTATGGGCATCATTAGTAGGTTTTGATTACTTATTATGGGTCTCTATACTTTAATCATGGTTAGGGGAGGAAACTTAACCTTTAATCCATAAAATTTTCTTCTAAGGCTTGTATAACATGACCAATGCCTTCAAACACCTCATAGGACCCCTTTTCAAAATATGTGTCATTTAGGAGAGGATATGGAATCCATTAGAAGGATTTTAGTACTAAGCATGGGTCTATGGTTTCAAACAAGTTAAGGGAAGAAATCCATGCCTAAGACCACAAAATAATCTTGTAGACATATAGACATAAGAGAACCACCTTGAACCACCACATATGACCTTCTAATGGTATCATCAGATTCAAGTGAGGATATGGTCGATGTTTGTTGGCTCAAACCTCAACCAACAAAACTCAGTCGGCCCAGACAGGTTTTACCCTATCTAGCAACACCCATAGAGCGTATGAAGTCTCACTCGAGATGTTCAAGGGAGGACTGATGGAACTAAGTTTCTGCATTATATAAGAGGATTAGGGCATCAATGATTCATCAACTTAACAATAGAAACAGATCAACTTCTTTAACAGAACCATACATCGACGATTCATAATTTTAACAACCAAAATAGATCGACTTCTTTAATAGAACCATTCACCATCGCACATCATTTATTCTTAATTGTAACAAATATATCAAAGCGAAACAAATCTAAAAATATGGCAGCATTCATAAGCAGTAAACATCGCATCATAGATCCATATTTCAGATTCACTTAGCATTCGTCATCGAATTTGCAGGAACAGAAAGAAAGAAAAAGATAACAAAAGATAATAGCTATTTAAGACAACATCCGTCTTATCATATTACTTCTGCGCAATCAACCATAGATAAAAAAATAGATAACAATTCATCTCCAAAATGATACCTCAAATGTCAATGATCAACTTGATCTCTCTACAAAATTCATCTATCGATATATTCATTCACAATTCTTCTTTCTATATATAGGCTTGCGCCCTTACATTCATTGTCCACTTCTAACTAACTCCTAACTAATTTAACTGTCTAATGACCAATATCCACAAGAAATAGTCAACAAGTACAAAAAGTGACATAAAATAATCAAAAGTAGTCTATCTTCCGCCTATCGGGCCATCTTCGTCTTGCGCAGTGTCTTATGAGCTTGTGCAGCATCTGTGATGCTGCGTAACTTACCCCAAACCCTTGCCAATAGGCCCCCAAAAAAGTCTTGTGGCTCATCCTCGAGCCACATCAAGTGGACATGGAGCACTGGTTTATTTTGATCTTGAAGTCTTCATATTGTTGAGAAATTTCGACAACCTGTGCTTTGAATTTCTCAGCAACATCCTGACACATAAGGAGATCTTGTTTCAATGGGTGCTCCACCATCTTCACATTGACTTCCTTCTTACCATCCTATACATCCTACATTGCAACGAGTGCTTCACTGATAATTGGGCTCCAATTTCTTGGAACTTGTCAATCTAGTCACTACGTTTCCGCTGTCGCTCCTGTGCTTTTCCCACTCGCTGTTGTAGCTCCTTCAGCTCTGCGGACCACATGATTGACACAAGTGTGGCATTGTCCTTAGTGTTGTCTTCAGTGTTTCCAACTGGTTCTCGGCTTCTTGCAACTACGCAGTAAGTTGTTTTAGTTGTTCATCATGGACGGCACTACCCCAGAATTGTTTTGTTGCCTCCTTGATCTTCTTTGTATCCCGCTCCATTTCGTCAAACTGTGTTGCAATTTCCTCAATGGAAGTATTTTTTTCCGCAACCTCCTCTGGTGGTGTGTCTATGTAAACCATAGCATGTAGCAGGATATTGTCCAACTGGAGCTGCGCGATGACTTCTCCAAGTTGCTTGGCCTTGGCTATTGCATCCAACTCTGCGGTGCTCTCATGTATGTACTGGCCTCTTCTACTTGCCCCTGACTAGTGCAGAGCTATGCCTTCTCAATAACAAGATGGTTAGTTTCTTTCTTCAGTTTTTTTATTTCTTTCGTGGCCTTTTGTATTCAGCTCTTCCTGTGCTGTCTTTAATGTTGCGATCTCCTACACTTTTTATGATATTAGATTCTCCCGTACCCATCGTAATTCCTCAAATTATTTCTTCATTGCCTCTTCTTCAGTTTACAACCACAAGTGCTGGTCCCTAAGCTCCTTTTTTCTATCAACCAACTCCTAGTTGGCGACCCGCTACATGTGTACTAATGTTTGGGTTGTTAGTTTGTTGACATCCAACGCAATGCTTGGTAGCTACTGCAGTGAGGAGTTGACATCCTTTTGTTTGGCATCGATTGCAGTCGAGGGAACCTGAACGTTCCTGCCCGCGGCTCAGTGCTAACCGATGCGAAATCTTGCACAACTGCACTCTCTAGTGCCCTTCTTGAAACCACGTTATGTATTGAATCTAACTTGGTACGTACTGCTGAAAAACCTTCCTGGGAATTTTTCCGCATCGCTTTTGTTGTTGTATCAGATGAGGTAGTGACAACCTTAATGAGTCGTTGTAGTTGTGCCTCCATTACTGATCTGGTGCTGCTACCCACTTCCTACTCCATTCGTTGCTTGGTCCTGCTCTCTTCTAGGATGTGTTGTGCTTCTAGATCGGTTTTTTTTTACGACTCTCCATCAGAATCATGATGACTCTACTCCTTGTGCACAGGCTCTTCAGGGGCATCATCTGGTGGCCCCGTCGATACTTCCTCTGCACTTACTAGTTCACACCAATCTATAGACCAATATTGAACCACTGCATTGAGTTCTTCATCTGTTAGCTTATATCCCATTGGCCACCATTGCTTTTCAGGGTCACGTCGAGCCTGGATCTGAATAGTATGTGGCCTGATGGTGAACCATATAATCTACTGATATTTCACTACTGTTGCGTCGAATAACGATGGAACTTTGACCATTGCTGCCTATATTCCTCCCAGTAGACCCAGAAGTGGATCACGTAATATTCTTGCCGACTGGGCTCCTCTACCCACCATAAATTTTGATACCGTGTGCCTTTGCACATCTTAACAGCTTCAACAGTCATTCGTTTGTAGTCCTTTTGCTCCATCCAAGACACCAATGCAATTAAGATCAATAACCAGTTATAAGTGAAAGGTCGCTCCTCGGCCTGAACTGCGACCGTGTCCTCCATCAACTAATTCAACAAAAAGAGGGACCAGTTCATTTGGACTCCCTCGACGCATTGTTGCGCACATGCAATCACCCCCATATTGCACTGAATAGGGCGATTCTTTCTGACAATTTTACTTGCCCAAATATGTATGCCAATACGCATAGTCCTATCATTAATGATGTCAATACGATATGCTTTGTCATTGTGCTACAAATCATACCTCTCCTTCAATTGTGCAGCAATCCGCTTGTCATTATCCCTTCCTTTGAAATATTGTGATGGGTCTGGCCCATCCTTTGGCAACCCTGTGATCTCTAAGATCAAGTCCACCATAATCATGATTGGTGTGTCCAACCATAGCGTTCCTCCATGAAAACACGCCAAAAGATGTTTGATGCATGCATTTGCTTCATTCAACCACCCAAAATGTGGCATGTTCATGAGCCCCAACAATCCAGATTTGTCCAGCCCATGGTTGCGAAATACGCACCATGGTACCTCCTACGACCGAAGGCAATGATTCGTAGGGCTCATCCACTACATCCTTCCACAACAAAATATCATGGTCCTTGTACTTCATCTTCATCAATGCAAGGACAATGGCAGTGGTTCACATCCCTTTCGGTAGTGGCGACATTTTCGATTGATACTTCTAATTTTTAGTCAAGCGTCGAGGCTTGGCACCAGGTCGCATGGGAGCGATATATTCTAGGATATCTCTAATGGAAACGCCCTTGGGCGCCGCATATTCCACATCCATAGGGCTAGATGACCCCTTCTGCATAGTTTCTTCCCCTTGCGCCTTTATGGAAGTTCGTTCCTGACTCTTCTGCGGTGGCATGGAGCCCGACTTCTGGCCCTTTCACTTTCCCCATGGAATCGATGATGATCCAACCAACATGCTCATGAATTCTTCAACAATGTCGATTGGTCGAACTAGTGACTCCTGCTCACTTGAAATCTCCATAGTGTCGAGGTTGGTCAGCATGTCGCACCAATACACGTCACTGAGCTAGCTCTCACGCACCCTCCCCCTCACTCTGCAACTCACACAATTCACTCAGAAACTCAGTTCTTCACTCGCAACAAATTGCTTAGAACAATGACGCTACTCAACCCACATCAAGCGTCCTCTTATAACATTTCATCGATCCATCCCTCATCATTACCAAATTGGCCGCGGCCATCATGACCAAAGATGTCATTAACGACCCAATTCTGTCGATGATCTTGTCAATCTAACGGTCGAATCGGCCATAAATGCGCGTCCCAACAAGCGTTGTCGGCTAACTTCTTTTAAATGCATGTATTTATTGCTGATTTGACTAAATTGCAGCCCTGCAGCTGTCGCATCTTATCGATCTAACTGCGCTAATGACTCCTATTCTTTCACGGGCACTTCCTTCTGGCATGCCCTTCTTCTTTCTATCTATCTTACCTTTTTTTTCAATGCGCGGTGCCTTAGACATTGTGCGGTTCTACCCCCGTCTGATAAGGATTCAAGCAACTGCCATTCACAAGCTTTGGCAGCACCACTCCATCTAACTAGTGCAATTGAACTGCACCCCCAGAGGTAATATAATTAACAATATAGAGACCTAACCAGTGCATCTGTAACTTGCCTGGATGCTTCAAGAACTTGCTGTCATACAACAGTACCAAATCTCCTTGCTGAAACTATTTGTTTTTTATATGGCAATCATGCCATGTCTTCTATCAATCCTTCTCAGTGCGTTGATGGAACCTTGCAATAAAACGATCTTCTTCAAGTTGTATCAATTGTGCTGCACACTCCTCAAGCACTGCTTCATCATCCATGCCTGTCGCGGCTACAATGCGCATACTGGGAACAATGTATTCCATAGGAATGACTGATTCTGTCCCATATACCAATTTGAATGGTGTTTGCCCCATCAATATTTTGCAGGTGGTGCAATACATCCATAGTGCTGCTGGAATATTCAAATCTCGGTCATCTCCGTTAGCGTTACATACCTTTGTAAGTGCATTCTCCAAGATTTTTTTGAATGCTTCTATAGTCTCGTTTTCCTGTGGATGACATGGTGTACTTTTCTTATGTTGTATCTACAGTTCCTCCATCAACGCTCTTATTGTGCGATTGATAAAATGGATGCCTTGGTCACTCATCAAAATCCTTGGGCATCTGAATCATGTCACAATGTTATCAAATAGAAATCTTGTTGTTGTTGCAGCAGTACAATCCACAACTAGTGCAGCCTCCTCCCATCTTGTCAAGTAGTCAGTTGTTGTGATTATGTACCATGCACTAGTTCTTTCCCTAGGTGGGTTGATTGGACCCACGAAATCCACAACCCATTTATCAAAAGGTTGCAAAATTACCTGTGGTACTAGTGTCATTTCATCTCGCCGCGATGGTTTCCTAGTGCATTTACAGACGTCGCAGGTCCACGCATATCTGTCTTATCATTGTGTAATGTAGGCCACCAGAGACCTACATGAAGCACCTTCCTTGTTGTTGTGCGCCCTCCATAGTGTCCCCTCGTGATTCTTGCATGAGCTTCTGCTAATATCTACCCTTGTTCATGTGGTATTACACATTGTCGTGAATTTCAATTGGTCCTAGCTTATACAGGTGTCCAACAATAAATTGATAATCATAAGCTTTAACCACCAACTGCTTCTTTTTACATGTGGAAATTTCTTTTGGTGCAACTCACGTTGTCAAAAACTGGATTATTGGAGCATAACGGTTATCTTCCATGTCAACTCAGAATAACTGTGCATCAGACAATCCATCTTCAATATTAGTAGGTTCTTCGCCTATCTCAATTCTGGATAAATGCTCGGGGCCAGCATTCAAGCGACCTAGCTTCACAATTATTTCAAAATCAAACTCCTGAAAGAGAAGTAACCAGCAGCATATCTTCCCCCCAAACTCAGGCTTATTGATCAGATACTTCAATGCAAAATGATCAGTAAACATCTTGAAGTGACCACCTAGAAGGTAATATCTGAATTTCTGCAGCGCGTATACCATTGCCAGACCTTCACACTCTGTGGTCGTGTATTTCCTCTCATCAAAGGACAACTTTCAACTAGCGAAAGAAATTGGGTGATCCAGGTCTCCTTCACCTAGCTACACGAGCACTACTCTTAGCGCAACAGAAGATGCATCAACGTGAACATGCAACTCCTTTTTCCAGTTAGGAAACACAACTATTGGCATCGAAGCCATCTTGGCCTTTAGTGTGTCAAAACTACCTTGAAATGCTAGACTCCATATAAAGACAACATCTTTCTTCATTAGTTTCTCTATAGGGGCAGTAATTGCAACATATCCCCTAATAAATTTGCGGTAGTACCCAGTGTTCCCTAGTGTCACCTGAAGCATCTTCACATTTGTCGGTGGTGGAAAGCTCAAAATGAGCGCTATATTCGCAAGATCAACTGATAATCCTTGCTTGCACACAATGTGACCCAACAGTATCCCAAATGGTGCGTAAAAAATGCACTTCTTGGAGTTCAGCGTGATATGATGTTATCGACACCTTTCCAGCATTAGTGGAAGGTTGGTCAAATGATCCTTGATTAGACCATACATTGTCCAATCATCCATATACACCTGTAGGAACTTCTGAATGAAATATTTAAATGCCACAACAACAAATCGAGAAAAGATTGCACGCGCATTCTTCAGCCCAAAAGGCATCACCATGTACTGGAAGAAGCTCCACTTGGTGACAAATATTGTTTTATGTCGATCCTCCTTGGCAATTCTAATCTAATGATAACCAGAAAATCCATATGTAAATGAGTACATCTCTTGACCGCATACTCCCTCGAGTACTTCATCTGTGAATGTCATTGAGAACAGGTCATGCATACAGGCATCATTCCATTTTCTCAAGTCGACACAGATCCAAAATTCACCCATTTTCTTGTCTTGGACCACCATGCGACTGATCCATTCTGATTCTTCCACTGTCTCAATGATTCTGGCGTCCAACATCTGGTCAAGTTCATCCTTGACTCTTTCTTTGTATCGTGGATTCAGGCGATACGACCTTTGTCTTACTGGTTTTGTGTCTGGCTTTAATGGAATCTTCATTTCTCCTAGATCACCCAATATCCCCTTCATTTCAAAAAATTGTGTTGGAAAGAGATCTTGAAATTCATGTAATAGGTCTGTGATTTTTGCCATGGTCTCATCGTCCCAATAATCCCCAACAATTGAAAATTTTGGGTTCTCTTCCATCCCAATGTTAACCTTTCTGATCTTCAGCAACTGATTCATGGGATTAGTCGCTACATCTGGTGCTACAACGTCCCTAATTCCTTCTGTCTCCGGAATATTGATATTATGTAGATCATCATCATATTCAGGTTCGCCAGATACATTATAGCTTACATTATCGACTACATGTGGCAATGCGCATGCAGATCCACAGGATATGCGACTGGTACAACTTTTATAACCACATCTCGGATGATTTGAAGTGCACTATTGACATTAGGATTATCATGTGTAAAACTAAAATTCTGCGCAAAGTAGACCGTCAGTTCCTTCCAAGTGGTTATGTCCCTGCGTAGCTCCGCTGATACATACCAGGATCTTAGCATTTCATCCAAGGTGTGAATAAATGCATGGACCCATTCATCCTTTAGCCACGATGCCCACAATGCTTGACATTCCATCAAATGGTTGTTAGGGTCATTCCATCCATCATACTTCCCAATGTGGTACACCTCTTTGTTTCCAAAGAAAACTGTCATCAAGCGTCAACACTGTGCCCATCCAGTAATTATCTTTTTATGAGTTTCCTACCAGCGTGCTAGAGTAGCCTTTAGTGCTTCCTCCATTTCCAACAATCGTTGCGGTTCCGAGACCTTTTCTTCAAATTCCATTAAGAACGTAGAAATTTATGGCATCCCTTCATAAACCGGTAATTCTACAATCTCAATCGTGACATGGAGTAGCGACTGCGTGATCAAACCGCACTTCCTATATGACAACTCATGCATGCGGTTTTGCCAATTTTCTAGTGCATCCTCAGAATAAGAAGACACAGAACTAGCACTGCACCAACCGAGTTCTGTATCAGCAGTGGGGTGAATATAATCTTCAGAGATGTTGTAGGCATGATCCCACCCCCTGAAAACTTCATCCTTTACTGGTTCAATGTATTGCTTACCTTCATTGGGATCCATAGGTGCGATGCATTAGAGAGAATTTGAGGTCAAAAATGGGCCTCAAAAGGACCAAAATGTACTATAAAAATCAACCAATTACATTCTAGTAGATGACATCATCCCCCATGGTTGAGGTGGCATTGCATGAGTTAAGAATGCTTATTTGTCACATTTTCTATGGTGGATGAAAACCCATAGTTAACCAAGGTAGTGGTACAAGTACTTTTAAGTCATAAAGTGAAGTACTCACAATAAAAGTCATTTCACACTTTCTCATAAAATAATATTATTGTTATTTTCAAGTAAAGTACTCACAATTCACTTTCTCATAAAATAATATTATTGTCATTTTCAAGTAAAATACTCATAATTCATAAAAATGTCTTTTCACGTTTTTTTTATAAAATAGTATATTGTCATTTTCATGTTTTTTAATTTTAAATTATATATTCACTCAATTGTATTTAATATCATAATGTCAAACTAATATATATATATATATATATATATATATATATATTAAATCTTGTACTTTTAAAATAAATTAAATTCATGAATGATATTTATATGAAAAAAATATGTTAGTTATGCATATAAATTAAATTCATTTTTATTTAATTTTATTCACAAGTTCAATACAAATAAATGCTAAAGGACAATAATTTTTGGGGAATTTAGAATGAATCTTAGTCACATCATTGTAGATTTATTTTATTCATTTTATTTATAGTCAATTTAGAAAAGTAACTCAACCATGGTTATTTATATTGTGTATAAAAAGTAGTGTAGGAGATGAGTTGTCATATATACCTACCC
>LPNX010119908.1:397893-494292 GCA_001517045.1 Pseudotsuga menziesii
ACTCATAATATTTTAATATATCTTATATTTTTGTAGTACATCTCTTAGGAGGCCCATTTTTTACCTCAATTTCTCTCTAATGGACCCTAATATCTTGGTTCTCAAAAGTCATCATCCGCTTCTTGAAGTTACTGACTGCTATGCTATCATTGGCCCATCCAACCCCCAGCAGTGCGGGATAAGAGCCTTCACCATTAACAACTTCAATCACATCAAAGTTGACTTAAGTTTTCATACATTCTACGTCCACAACCAGGTTGGATACTCATTTGATTGGTTGCACTTTAGCTTGATTAGCCAATCACAATTGCACCGGGGACCAACCCAACGTCAGCCTCCCCATATTCTTCCAGGGCTGCTTTGTTAAGATGTTCACATCAGATCCCAGATCTAAAATTACTAAGTCGACTTCATAGTCTCCAATCTGAATATTCATATGCATATCCTGCCTATCTTTTTCTTGTGTAAAGAGTTCACCGTGGATTCCTTCTGGTCCTTACCTGGGCAATGCAACAAATTTTCAATCTCGGCTAAAGTGTTTGGATCTCTTGCTAGTGATAGGAAACTCTCAAAGAAGTGTTACAAGGTACCATGTTGTCGTAATGGTCCTGCCTCTAGTGAAGAATCAAAAGTGGAAGGCATTTCATAGACAGGTGACTTACATAGATTTCTTTTGATCGCATCCCGAGATCCAAAAAAGGTCTCCTTTTCAGCTGTGATATCAAATGAAGCATTCTTCTGTCCAGCCAGTCGAATCTATGGGTGGGGCCCATCCTCCCATCCTTCCATGTTGTTCCTCTTGCATGGGTGCCAACGGCAATGTCAACATTCGTTGTTCTGGGCTCTACTAATATCGTCACAACTGTCAACCCTTCATTCTGGTTCATTGGTGGATTCTGTGTCAGCGGTGGATTTTGGTTCAACAGAGGGTTCATCAGTTGATTCACAGTATGATTCTGGATTGGAACTTGATTCTAGGTTTGCAATTGGTTCTGGTTTTGTAGCTGATTCTGAGTCTGTACCTGATTCGGGCTCTGTAACTGAGGAACATTCCCAGCCTGCCATCTCGCAATTAGATGTGGGCAGTTTTTGATAGTATGATCAATCATCGTGCAATATGTACATGAGCACTGCAAGTGTGGACAGTCCCTCTGGTAGTGTCCAAATACCCCACAATTATAACACTGGACTAATATACGGCCTCGTCCTCCTCCTCTTCCAAACCTCCACCTCTTCCTCGAAATCCTCCCTGTTGCTAATACTATGGCTAAGCCATATGTTGTGATGAGGGATTCGACTGCTGCTGAACATACTATAGTTTTGGCTGAGGCATCACCATTTGAATGTGTTGCAGCGCAAATTGTGGCTGCGGTGCAAACTATGGCTGCGGCTGCGATGGTATAAATTTCATCTGCGACGGTGGTGTATATTATGGTTGAGGTTGATAGTTTACCATATTTTCTCCTGTGATTCCTGTATTGTGCAATGATCTTCACCCTTCACAATGTATGAATTATATGTTCTTTCCTGCAGCAGAGCATATGCACGAAAACCTTTGTCTTCATGCCCCACCGATCTACAAAAGAAACAATATAGGTTGGTTGGTTTTGACACTATCTTCTCCATGTAGCTACACTCTCCATGTCGGTGCACTGATCTACAAAAGAAACAATATAGGTTGGTTGATTTTGACACTATCTTCTCCATGTAGCTACACTCTCCATGTCGGTGCATCGATCTACAAAAGAAACAATATAGGTTGGCTGGTTTTGACACTATCTTCTCCATGTAGCTACACTCTCCATGTCAGTGCCCATAGAATTGACATATGCGACACCATGGTACACTGCCATAACTTAATGGGTTCAGCGCTCCTAAGATCAAATAATTTTGGAAACTGGGGTAGTTATCTTTGGTGTGCCCATCTGCATGACACCGAGTGCACCAAAGATCATCGCGATCCTCTTTCGCCTTCTTGATATCTTGTAATTGAAGAATTAAATTTTCTAGTTACGCCTGGATTTGATTCATACCGATTGCATTCTCTCCAACAGGTGAAGCTTCTAAAGTTCCTCGCAATCTCCAGAGCCTCGCTCTGTGTCACGATCTTCTGCTGCATCAGTGGTTGCTGGATATAAGGCACCATGGCTGCAATAAACCACTCTTTATGTTGAACATCACTCATATCAAAGATGACCCACACCATCAACGTCTTAAATCTTTGATCGAAATCCCATACAGTCTCATTTGGAAAATGCTTGATCTCTTTCAACTTGGTAATGTATTGCGACTCTGATTTAGGCTTCCGAAATTCTTAAATCAGTGCCTTCCAAAATTCATCCAATGTTTTTGCATGGGTCCCCGTAAGAACCTGTATAAATTTCATGTACCAATCCAGCGCACGATCCCATAGAGTACTCTCTAGTTGGCCCTTCTTGACATCATTAATCGTGGCTTGTCTAACAGTCCATCTTGCCTCGCAAAGAAACCAATACTTCTCGGGATCGTTAGTCTCGTTCTCGTGGAACAAAGGTAACTTTGTGTTGTCTCCCGCCATCCTGGGCCTTCTTCCTGCAGATGCTGACCTACTACTAGATTGATGTTGACACGTCGAGCAAGTTGTCATGGAATTTGGGTTTCTCCCTGAGTTTGAAGTAGTGCGCGGAGGCATGGGCATGGTACTGCTAGGGTTTGATCTTACTGTTGTCTTGGGCGTAGTCTGGGTCTAGTTGTCCTCTTCGTCATTGTAGGGTCACTTCGTCCCCTGTGGCTATCCTTTGCGGTTTCACGTTTCAATCGCAGCAGGACCTTCCCTATCCTCTGCCTCTTCTCTTGTCGAAACCTTTCTCCTCCCCTTATACAACCACTTTCTTCCTCAACTTTCCTCACAGTCTTGTTGAAACTTGCACCCATCTACCCCTTATCTTCCCATCTGTCTCCCCCCTTTAGTCACGGTATCCCCCGCCTACTCACACCATAGTTCTACTACTCTAGGTGCATCTTTAGTAAGCCCTTTTCACAGACAAACATTTTAATTGACAATTGGAGCGATAATAGGAACCTACCTCTGTGTCTGTTGAAAAATCCCCTTTCTGCTTCATTATAAGACTTAATAGTGTCAATTGCAAACTCAGTAATATATTCTTCTATGATACTATCCAGCCAGATCTCAACAGCTCACGATGCTTTGTTGTTAGTTTCTTGCAGTTCCTAGATCAATTCAGGGGTCCAGGATGTTGGTTCTCCTCCTTGAAAATTTGTCTTCTTATATGTGAACTGCGCCAACCACTCGTACAGTACTATGGGAAACTCATAGAAAAAATACTCGTGAGGACCGTTGTGTATGTAATTTTCCAACCACTTATCGATCGTCAGTCCATGGTTTTGATTTTCTGCTTCAACCAACTCTCGCATCTTCTGAGCAAACCAATATTGAATCTCTGGTCGCTTCGGATGCCACATCCACTCTTGAGTTTTTGATCGTGTTGGATGCCACATACGCTCCTCTCAGTTGCAACAAGGTCCCGATAACAGAACCATTTGTTGGCTCAAACCTCAACCAACAAAACCCAGTCGATAGGGGTTCCACTTTGTCTACACTCGACTCGCTGCGATCTTCCTAAGCATCGGCCTAGATAGGTTTTACCCTGTCCAGCAACAACCGTAAAGCGGATGAAGTCTCACCCGAGATGTTCAAGGGAGGGTCGACGGAACCAAGTTTCCACTGTATAGAAGAGGACTAGGGCATCGATAATTCATCAGCTTAACAACCAAAACAAATCAACTTCTTTAACAGAATGATGCATCGACAATTAATCAGCTTAACAAACAAAACAGATCGACTTCTTTAACAGAACCATTTACCATCACACATCATTCATTCTTAATTGTAACATATCTATTAGAGCGAAACAGATCTAAAAAGATGGCAACATTCATAAGCAGTAAACATCGCATCATAGATCCATATTTCAGATTCACTTAGCATTCGTCATCGAATTTGGAAGAATAGAAAGACAGAAAAAAGATAACAACGATTCAAGCCAACATCCATCTTATCATATTATTTCTACGCAATCAACCACAGATCAAAAACAGATAATGATTCATCTCCATACTGATACCTCAGATGTCAATGATCAACTTGATCTCTCTACAAAATTCATCTATTGATATATTCATTCACCATTCTTCTTTCTATATATAGGCTTGCGCCCTTAGATTCATTGTCCACTTCTAACTAACTCCTAACTGATTTAACTGACTAATGACCAATATCCACAGAAAATGGTCAACAAGTACAAAAAGTGACATAAAATAATCAAAAGTAGTCTATCTTTCGTCTATCGTGCCATCTCCGTCTTGCGCGGTGTCTTTTGAGCTTGTGCATCATCCACAGTGTTGCGCAACTTACCCCAACCCCCTTCCAACAATGTTAACATTTTTTTAGTAGTGGGATTTATTGTTGAGAAATTAACCATGGTCAATGGAAGAAGATTAGGAATGGGGCTCATTAGCTAGAATCTAATGTTCAATATTTATGAATGACATTAATAAACACTATAAATGATATGTTAAGTGGATATTTTTCCTTAAATTGGGGTTATGGGCATCACTAAGAATTATTTATCACTAGATATATCTCTCAAAGCCATGCACATAGTATACAAAGGAAAACTAGGTCACGGGCCCTGAATATATCATATAGACATCTAGGTACTATAACAACACATTAAAGAACAACAACTAACATTTCCATGGTATCTTTGGATTTTGACTAGGGATATTAGTCCCATTAGGACATTTTTAGTACTAGTTACGTGTCTCAAAGCCTTAGATATTATCAAGGGAAAAAACTTAGTCCTTGGGTCCTTAAGAAAATTTATACGAATTTGATCTCATTAACAATACCTCCAACCACCACACATGAACTCCCAAGGGAATGATTTGCTTTTATGTGATAATATGTGTGCTATTAGAAGTTGTTTAGTACTAGATTTGTATCTCAAAGTCCTGGACATGGTTGAGGGAAGAAACCTAGGCCTTAGTCCCTAAAAAGGATTATAGGTATTTATGGACAAGAAGGGCACCTTGAAAAACTAAAAAAATCCTTAACAATGTCATATTTGGCCTATATGACAAGGGATATCAGTTCCTTTAAGTGGTTTTAAGTAGTAGGAATGGGTTTTAAGGATCTAGACATGTTTGAGGAAGGAAACCCAAGCCTTATGCCCTAAAGGAAGATTTGAAGCGTCAAGGACCATGGGTAATTTCGAGAAGCACCAAAAATTACCTCCTAAGTGTAACCTTAGCCTCTAGGAAAGGGTGTTAGTAGTTTTAGAAGGTTTCAAGCAATATATATGGATCTCATGGACTTAAAATGGTTAAGGAAATAAATCCAAGCCTTAGCCACTAAAGGAATATTTTAGGCATCTAGGGACTAAAACAGTGCTACAAACCACCACACACAAGTGCCTTAGGGTATCGCTGATCTAGCATCGAATATATATATGAGTAGGGATATCAAAGACAACACTAGGTACAAACTTTAGGTCCTTTAATATGTTTGGGGGAGGAAAATCAATCTTAAGGGCATTAAAAAAGCTTATAGGTATTCATTTCAAAGAAAAATACCCTATAGCATCACACATGACCTCCCAAGGGTAGATAAGGATTCAAATGGGGGTAAGTGTGTCATTAAGATCCTCTTAGCACAAGTATCAGACTCAAGGTACTAAAAAATGGTTGAGGGATAAACTCTAGGCTTTATGTTATAAAGGAAACTTTTAGGCATGTAAGGCTATGAGAAAGGGTTCATAACACCACACTTTCCCTTTAGAGGATATCCTTGGTCTCTAATTAGTGATATACATGAAATTAAAAGGTTGTGGGTACTAGTTATGGATCTCAAAGCCCTAGACATGGTAAGAGGAATACCAATATTTAATCCCTAAGTAAAGCCTCAAGCATCTAGGACAAGAAACGATGACTCAAAAAACCATACATCACCTCCCAAGGGTATTCTTGGCCTCTATATTTTAGATATTTCATCTAGTGAGGAACAATGTGAACAAATGCTCAATTTTGCACTAAGATCACAATATGAGTTAAAAAAACACTTTGCTTGGTGGACAAAATGTAACAAGGTGATCATGGGCATGTTTATGAAATTTGAAACAACTTGACAATAACACATTTAATCATCATGAAATAATGGTTGTCCATCCTTCTAATTTTACTTCATCATCATTGACCATATTCTATGCATCATCTTCTTTCCTTGAACTTAAATACTGAGATTTATTTTGTTTCTCTTTCAATCGTTGCACAAAATGTTGCACCCTTGTCGAAGAAAATAACTTTTCACAAATAAGGATATGGTCACAAATATATGATTGTAACAAAAGTATGTCTACTAATTTTGAGAATAATGTCAAAGAATTAGTTTGCATTTTATTCCAATGAACATATTAAATATTTATTTAATATTATATTTAATTCTCTATTAAAGCCATAAACCATTAATCAACCCATCTAGTTTATTTTGATTTTATTGTGAAACTTATTTATCGATATAAATTTAGTACTTTATATACTTATCAATCCACCGAGTATTTTATTGATTCCACAAGAGATTTATTTACACAAGCTTTATTAATTTCAATGTAATCCATAAATAAATCCTAAAACAAAATATCAATCCTTGCACATGAAACCAACAAAATTAAGACCATGCAACATCAATCTCAAATATCATTATTAATAATGAGCCATAAAATTACAATGATAAAAGAAAATAACCAAAAATAATGCAACATGCATAACAAGGGTAGTTGTAATTGGACCCTAATCCCAGTTTAAGACTGATATATACCGGTTTTATTTTTTGAATTTTATGAGCCTACATGAGTTTTTAATTACCTTTTATTTTTATAATTTATGAGCCACATCTCCCCCATACTTTTTATTGTCGAGAGCATTACATTCTTAACATAACATCTCCCCCTTCTTTTTATTTTTGGGAACATTACATTGCGTAATGTAACGTGACAACTTCTCCCCCATACTAGGTCATAGAGCACCTCGCTACTCTTGGTGCAATAATAGTTTATCCACATGGTAACTTTCATACATGTCATGAAGATTATATTAGATGTCACAAAAAATAGACCATTGTCCATGAGCTTTCACAAAAGGTAGCTAATTCTTCATGAACAACTGCGTTATCCTGTTATAAAAAATGCTTCATATTTCTTGGTTTACACCTCAAGGAATTGTATCCCTTTCGATGCTTAATAGATTTGAGTTTTAAATGGATTTAATATTTTCTAAACATAACAAATGACTAAAATATTTTTAAACGATATCCATACCCTTGTCAACTATAACAACTAAGAGACTTCTTTTTATAATTTTATCTCAAATTTTCAATATGCTAAGTTGTCCAATTTATTTATTTATTTATACATTTTTTATAATTAGTGTAAATTTTATTACAAAATTAAGTGTATATAGAATATTAACATCAAGATTAATATCATAAGCATAAGGTTTTGGGCGTACTAAACATTTAGACAAAATTGTTTGAACTAAAACATAATTGGTCAAGAAAAGGTAGCAGATTATCCAAAACCAAATACAAGTCATTAGTAATCTGTGAGGATTGTAACTTTATGGTAACACTGAAAAACTGCATCTCAAATTCTAGTCTACAGCTAAGAATGTCTAAGAATTAGGGTCTTGATTTATCTAATACCTTAATTGCGATTGTATTTAATATCTTAGAAAACTAAATAAGTTGTTTGAATTAAGAAAAATAATTGGATTTGGAAAGGTAACAAAGTTTCTAGAACCAAATAAATATAGGAGTGATTAGTAATCTATAGCATTTTATATTTATGGTAAAGCAAGAAAAATAATCAAGTTGCATATCAGGTGTTACTCTAATGCTAAAAATTTAAAGTTTTTACTTTGCTTTGATACCAATTTTACTATGGATTTTTTAAAATATTTTGAAGGATATGTGATATTAGCATTAATTACTAAGTCAACCTACTTACATCAGGTGAACCAATGATCGTCATAATTACAATTGGGTTGTTTAGATTTTGTGGCAATGTGGTTCACAATACCAACTATGATTTTACTACTTGTTTAGAATCTAATATTTAGTCTACAATTTTAATGGCCACACTTTTAATGAAATGTTGAACTTATGATGACATATCTGTAGAAATTGTATGGAGTAATTTCAAAACATAAATGATTTCTTCCATTAAATTATATCCACATTGTATTCCACATGTAGATGGATTGTCTTGTTAAATTTATTTATGGATCCTATGAGGGGAGGCTGTTGAATTTGAATTTTCAATTATTGACTTTTTGCAGTATAACTGCTATTATGCTATTGTGACTTGTTTCCCTATTCCATTGCTTAGTTTTTGTGTTAGTGCTTCTTCCCTTGTGTTGCACATTCTTAGTGTTATGGTGTTATGAATCCATTTTATATGGATCTACCAAATTTTTTAGGGTTGTTTTTTCTCTCATAGTTGGGAGCTGTTATTGGTGTTATGGTGTGATTATATGCCTTTTGAGACACCACACCATTGATACTATTTCCCTTTGTAGATATCACAAATTGTTACCAAATTGTATTAACATAATCATTATACCTCTTTTTTACAATTACGTTATCCCTCTATGGGTTTGATGTCTTTTTGGATCACCTTGTAAGATTTGGCCTAGATTTGAGCACATCTTTGAGTTTGGCAGTCATCATCAACTTCTAAGTCCAAAGCAATTATTACTCTAATATTGGATATACCACTTAATTATGGAGTTATCCTATTCCCAGGCCAACCAACCCTTTTTTCTCAAAAATACACATTTATATTTCAACAAGAAATATAAATACAATCCTTACAGGAGATTACAAAATTGTCCTTCCAAAGACTATCAAAATTAGGATGACTCTATCATCCATCTGACCTTCAAAAAGTCTTCAGAAATGTAAATAAAATCCTTATAAGAGCTTACAAAATTTTCCTTCTGAGGACTATCAAAACTAGTCCTCAAAATAAGTTTTGGATGACTCTATCATCCATTTGACCTTCAAAAAGTCTTCATGTTGAGTTAATGAATCTGCACTAAGTCTTGATTACTTCAATAGCATAAGTGGGTTATCCTATGATCCATAATGTCTTTTGTGATTGGTTTTCACACCAAACCTCTACTTCACGCTTGGATTCACTACATTTGCGGCGTTGATTGTGTCCATAAATACCTTTACAGTTGGAGAAAATCCTCGAAAACAAGCATCCAATGTCTACATATGCGTAGATAATATGTTAAAAAAAATAGTATAACCCATTGTGTAGAAAAAATATATTATTATATAATATAGTGGCTATGTATTTCTTTAAATTAAAAATGTGATTAGGTATTTGGTTGATAATATACTATACTTTAATGCATAGTCAATTATTTATATTAACAAGATGTGGCTACAAATATATTTCTCATATATTGTCACTATATTATTTGAATTCTTATATTTTTATTTTGTTTTGTTGCTTTTAACATAATAATGACAATCTAGTAAATTAAACCACAACATTGAGAAGATGTAACTTTGAAACATTATTTCTATAAAGCATTACATTAAATACAATATTGCAATGAAAGTTATATATGCCAAGGAAAACACGCATATAGTTATGTTTTGAGGTGGGAGCTATTAATAATTGATAGATTGAGCCTGTTGGTTATTTAAGGAAGGATTATTTTTTATTTTTTGTATTAACGCATTTATTTGAATTTGGCCTATTGATGTTTATTGGTCACAAATGATTGTGATAATTTTAATACATTGTTTGCACAATTTGTTGGAATATCAAGCAATACAAAGAGGGTGTGAATCAGTATTGATCTACCTTATTTAATTTTTATCACTTAAAAATAAAATCAACAATAGAAACATAACACACAATATTATCGTGGAATCCTAATTGGGAAGGCTACCAACACTTTCTATTACTGCAAAGTTATATTGGCAAATAGTTTGCAAGCACCAACTTCTTGGATGCATCAACGCCCAAGTTTTTTTGCTACAACTTAAGGATGCACTAACATCCTGTTTATGAGTAACAATTGTAAGGAGGCTACGACCCCCTACAGGCTTGCAGCCTATCCTTGCACCTCCCAACCACCCTTATATGATAATTTGAACTCTTACTTATGTACACATATGGATCTTTCAATCAAATGTAGAGATGCTCTTATTTTAAAGTTTAAAGCTTTGCTTATATACCCTCAGTTGTGCCTCTTCAACTAACAGTCACAAATATTTATTGCGACCCTTAAAGAATCAACAAATCGTAAAATAAACTCTTCATTACAAAAACTGTGAATTAACAGTGCATAATGCATCACTCCAACTCTGCAATCCCGGCTGCGACATTCCGATTCTCACTAACAACTACACTTAATATTTTGATATTTGTCAAAGATATCGACTCCGACTTGCCGACTCCACCATTCCGACTCCGAATTTTCAAAGTCCAATGTCGGGAGTCGGAACCTCCCTTTAAGTGTGACTTTCTGACTTTAAGGCTTTCTAACTGGCCAACTCCGGCTTTTTGACTTTAGGAATCGGAACTCCAAAAAAATAGCATTGGAGATTAACACTTTCGACTCCGAAGTCAAAAACTCCAAAAACTTAGCGTCGAAAACTAATACTTATGACTCCGTCATTTTGAATTTGACAAGATGACTCTGACTTTCCAACTTTCAGAGTCAAAAACTCCAAAACATTAATGCTGTGACATGCTGCTTCTGAATCCGCATCGTCAACTTTTCAACTTTCAACTTTCGGAGTCAGAACCTAGAAAATATTAACATTGGAAACTAATGCTTCCAACTCTCACTTTCTATCTTTTCGACCTTGATATTTTGTTAAGGATTTTTAACATTTCGGCTCATTCTTTTTGTATTTTTCCATCTATGCCTATTTCATCAATGTCACCTTATGATCTTATGTTGACAACAATGCCAATTTAATCAATAATCTCCCCTTTGGCATTAATTGGAAACATCTTCCTTTGACTTCCAAAAGGAAATGTTTCTCCCCCTTTGACAACAATGACAAATATTCAAGAAAAAACTCCCCATGTGGGTTTGTCTCCCCCTGTCAACATTCCTCCTCTTCTTGTGATAGGGTTTTCATACTTTTAGTTAATTTTTAATGATGAGGGATAACCCCTAATTTTTTACTAAGATAGGAAAATGATTCTCTAGGTAATGGTGTTATATGACACTTCTCTGTCCAAGTAATGACACCAAATATGTCATTACACAAAAGGACATTATGGATTGAAGTAGCCCTAACCCTATATATGATTTGGATCCTTGATACAACCTTCTGACTCCAGCATTAACTCTTTTTACACTAGAAATCATTATGAATTCATGAGTCTCCTTATAGAAACTCGCGCAGCACTTGCAAGTTATCCATTTGCAACCTGCATGTTCAATTGATGAGTTTCCTTAAGGAAACCCACGAATCATTCACGAGATGTTGCATATGAACCTGGAAATTCTATTAAAACTTTGTTAAAAGTAAAAAGATATTTATCTAAGGGGCAGTTGGGGTCACTTTAGAAACCACCCTAACTCCCCTAACTACCCTAGACTTGTATTCCTTCCTCCCAAACAACTATAAAAAAGAGGAGAAGGGTAGAGGATAGGGGACCAACTTTGGAGGCAAAGTTATGCTAGAGAATTCTATCGAGGAGAGGAGAAAGAGGACTCGGGTCTTGGTTTGCAGAAAAATCTTAGTCAGATAGAGGCTATGTAATGTTTCCAGAACTCTATCAATAAAGAATATTTTTCCTTCCATCAATGTCTAAATATATGCTTCTAATGCTTTGAGTAGTGATCTAGATTGTTATTTGATTTAAATTCAATCATTATATGTTCATATCTCATCTTCTATAACAATAGAATATACTTTGAGGAAGGTCAAACCTTAGTTGTGTTAGGATTTATAATCCTCCCTTGACTAAATTGTCTATTAGATTATTTTAGCCTAACTTAGGAGTTTTAATTAATTAATTAAGTCCACTAGTGCCATTGGGTCCACATGGCCTAATGAGGCCACATGTACCAATTACTAGAGTGTGGGGAACACTGCTAGAGGCTATCTTCCACGGACTGCACTTTCATGCACCAGATTAGGCACCTCCTAGGCAAAACCCCTACATTTTAGGAGCCATTGGGAGTCCCAGCACCAACCTCCTTCAGTCAATTGGAGTTGGAACTAGTTAAGCTTAGTTAATTTCTAGTTACATTCAGTTAGATCACAATAAGTTCAGTTAGCGTTAGTTATGCATGGCTGCATGTGGATTAGGCGCCTTTTCTCACCTACTACTTTAGTTAGGCTGAGCTAACTGTTTATTACTAATTGTGTGAGTTGTTTAGACATACGGAGTTAATTGTTTGGACTCCAATATTGATTGAGACATCTCGAGTTAGCTAGTCAGTTAGGTGTAGTCACATTCAGTTGGTAGTTTCGAATTCTTTCCTAATGGATTTGAATTCTTCCTTATGTAAACTAGTGTAACACCGGATGTAATTAATGAAGATGATACTGTAATTACCTTAGCAATAATTTCCTATTTACTGTGAGATCAGTTTTGTTCAGTGTGTATTATCATTCTCCTTTTACTGCAATAATAATTTTGGGCTCATTTCTTGAATATCTAAATGGCACAACAATTTCAACATGGTATCAGATCCATTTCAAGAAAGCTTCATGTTTGTTTATCTCCATTAATCACTAGAAGTAGCTGGGTTTCCACAGAAATCCTACAAAGAGTGCCTTGCTTCCTCTGAATTTATTCAGAGTAGTGGTGCAGGCATGACAGACCCTGAGAAAGTGTTCATGCTGAGAGGAAAGGCATGATTCTAACATAGTTTGAATGGTTTAGTGTTTTGCAATGAAAATCCTCAGGTGCTACGTAGCTTGTGTGAAGATTTGTGTTTTTCCAGTAGGAGAATTATGGATTCTCTACCTTCTACTCCTCCTATCTTAACACCCTTCAATTATCTTGATTGGAGGGTAGATATGCAGCTGGCCTTGACCAGGATTGGCTACTACAAGATAATACTTGTAAGGGAGGTTGAGCCACATCATCCAGTTGACAAGAACAAGTTTATGAACCGCTTAGATGAAGCTTTCGGTTATCTATGCACTCATATATCCAGAGATATCCTCTTTAACCTTGAAGGTTTGAGGACTCCAAAAGAATCCTGGGAGAAGCTTAAAGACTTGTTTGGAAAACAATATGATCTTCGGGGACACCTCTTGGAGAATGAGCCGGTAGCCTTACATTCAAGCAATTTCAAAACAATAGAGCAATTCTTTACTAAATTAAAGTCTCTGGTACTCCAATGCAGACAGTGCAGAATAGAAAGAAAGGATGAGCAAAATGTGCTTTCCATTCTCAGTAAACTCGACCCAAAGTATTCTATATTTGTCTCAATATTTCATTCCAAAAGGGATTCCTTTCCCAGTTGGAAAATTCCCTCACTTGATTCCTTTGTCAAGTCCTTAATACAAGAGCAAGAGAAGTTGATCCGGATGGGAGTCATCCGAACTTCTAAAGATCAAGCTCTCCTAGTGATAGACTCTACCAAAGCACAAGCTAAAGGGAGACCGAAGGGGAAGGAGCCTAAAGCAGTTGATTCTAATCCTGAAGAGAATCAAAAGACTTCCGTAGGAGCCTCTGGTTCTAAGAAAAAGAAGAAGTTCGAAAAGAAAAGGTGTCCCTATTGTATGATAGGTTGTCATCTAGAAGACTCATGCATGAAGAAGACCCTCGACCAGTTGAAATATCTATGTGTACAGAACAATATTTCCCTTCCACAAGATGCAGAGATGTCTAATGATGAAGTGTAGACTGAAAAAGATGATATATTCTTGCATGCAAGCCTCGCTCCATCGAAGGCTTATTTGACAAATTATGGAGCATCCAACCACATGGTTGCCTCCAGGAAATCCTTCATCACTTTCCCTCTATCCGGAGGACCTAGAAGTCATATGGGAGATGAATATGAAATCCCAGATATTGAGAGAGGTCCAGATAAAATCCAACATGATGAGTTCATGCCCTCTCCTATAGAAAACAAATTGTTGAAGATGAAGAAGAAGCATAATTTTCCCTACAGTCAATTCGAATTGAAGAAAGTCTCCTTGGAGTGATTCCTTCTCTTGTTGCTCCAGAAGTGTATGAGATCTCTAATATCTCATCTCCTCACATGGCTGATCTAGAAGAAGACATTCGAATCTCTGTTTTTCAAGAAAAAGTCTCCTTCCATTCTTTGCAAAAATTCTCCAGTAATTCTTTAAATTTTGTGCATAGTTTACCGGTGAGTGTTTCAGAAAAGGAAGAGGAATTTGATTTCTCTATCTCTAATGATGTTGCTGGTGTACAGATAAGTAATACCATGGATATTTTGTAAATAATATTAGATTACAGGAGTGATCCATTCACTCTCATTAATCTAGAGCTTCCAGTAAATTCCTACAGGATTGCATGCACAAAAAAACAGAATTTTGAAGAAGGAGAAAATTGTGCATCTACCATCTCGGTGGAGCACTGTTTTGGATATGATATGAACCTATTTGGATCTGATAATATTTGGTTCAAGTTTTAATATTCAAGAGCTTTCAGTATTTCTTGTAACTGGTTTCATCAATTTTGGTATGACAAATCAAGCACCACAAGTCTCCTTCAATTTTGTTGTTGAGGATTCGATGTTAGTTCTCTCTTATGAGTTTACTGATATCAGATTTTGTGAATTATTGGTTATTTATAAAGCTATATCAGATTACGAATCTCAAGGGTTCTCTCTCCACAGTCTCAAGGATTCTCTACCTATCTATGTGATCACATGCTCATCTCCTCACAGAACTAGTAAAGTTGGAGACATTCTGCATCCGCTTGGACACTTGCTCCTAACACTTGGGGCTGATTTTACCTCACATGGATTGATGTTCAAGGCTGCCATATATCAGTTTCTTGGGTGTTCCTCACATGGTTCGAATTCTCAAGAACTTTTTCTCTCTCATTAGTTGATTTCAGTTGCTCTACATGGGTCCAGTTTCCATCGTGCAGTTGTTTATATTTCTGATTCAGTTGAGTACATTATTCTTCTTCCAAAGAGGAAGATTCCTCCAGACGTAAGCATTTGTTTGGATTCGGAGGTTCACATGCACAGATTCAGGATTTTGTTGTACAGAAGAACCAGAATCCTTCTTTGTTGCTACATAGTGTTGCAAATTGAAACAAAATATTTTGCAAGTTTTTCACTTGTATTTCCTGATTTCTGCTTATCTTGAGGGGGGGTGGGGGGGTTCCCATGAGTTTTTCCCTGTTTCCTCAGTTGTATTAAGCAACATTATGTCTTTTAGATTGTATATGGGTGACTTATGGCCTTGTTTCCAGGGCCCACATTTCTCCAAGTTAGGATTCAGGAGGGATGTTAGGATTTATAATCCTCCCTTGACCAAACTGTCTATTAGATTATTTTAGCCTAACTTAGGAGTTTTAATTAATTAATTAAGTCCAGTAGTACCATTGGGTCCACATGGCCTAATGGGGCCACATGTACCAATTACTAGAGTGTGGGGAACACTGCTAGAGGCTATCTGCCACTGACTGCACTTTCATGCATCATATTAGGTGCCTCCTAGGCCAAATCCCTACATTTTAGGAGCCACTAGGAATCCTGGAACCAACCTCCTTTAGTCAGTTGGAGTTGGAACTAGTTAAGCTTAGTTAATTTCTAGTTACATTTAGTTAGGTCACAATCAGTTCAGTTAGTGCTAGTTATGCATGGTTGCATGTGGATTAGGCGCATTTGCTCACCTACCACTTCAATTAGACTGAGTTAACTATTTATTACTGATTGTGTGAGTTGTTTAGATATCTAGAGTTAACTGTTTGGACTCTGATATTGATTGAGATATCTTGAGTTAGCTAGTCAGTTAGGTGCAGTCACTTCTAGTTGGTAGATTCGAATTCTTTCAATGTGTATTCTCATTCTCCTTTCACCACAATAATAATTTTGGACTCATTGCTTGAAGATCTAAATGGAACAGTAATTTTAACAAGTTGCAGGTATTGGATATTGGAAGCAAAGGAGCATTGAAGAAGAAGAGAACAAGATAGGATCAACCGTTAGGAACAAGGTACAAATTCTCTTTCTCTTATTCTTTGATATATGCTTGTGAAACCCTAGTTGTCTGCAAGTAATCACCCTAGTACGTTGGTGGCCTCAAACCCCATCCATAAGGTATATTTCCCCAACAACCAAATTGGTGACTCCACTGGGGAATCTAATTTGTTTTGGGGTCTCTTAAATTGAAGTATTTTTCCAGTTTTTGTCTTTCGTGGTCATGGTTAAGGTTTGTGATAGTTTGTTTTCAGTTGGTCCATTTTGTACCCTTAGTGTTCTAGGTCCCATTTTTCTCCTTTTTGAAATTTTTTTTAGGCATTCATCGGTTTGCTATACTTACAGTCATGTATTCCTAGAAAATTAATGGGTTTCCTGAAGTACAGTTGTGAGTGGTATGCAAGATTGTGAATATACAGTTGCGTGTACCTGTAGATGGATGTATAAAAGCATAGGTTTTGAGTTCTTTGAGTTTTCTTTTGATATTTGACTACTTTTGGGGCTTCATCCTAAGTGTTCATTGTTCTATGACTTGTTGCAAGTCTTTATTGGTTTGGTTTTGTAAGCCTTTCCTTGCGTAAGTTAGTTTGAGTGTGTGTTTAAGGATTTTAGTTCTCTCCTCTTGGCACACTTGGTTGGAGTATGGGTAGTTTCAAAGATTTCAACTTATGTTAATGCTTGCTTCTGCTTATTTGCAAGTTTCTTAAGTAGTTAACCTGATGTTACTTCTTCCAAGATTTTGAACAACTCTGTTTTTAAAACTTGTGTAGTTCAGTCCAAGTAGGGTATTGTCAATCTTTGCAAGATATTCAAGGTTTGTGTTTGTGAGGTCTAAATCTCAAGTCTTGAGGATACATATGTTCATAGCTATGGATTATATAGGTGCATAAGTTGCATTTTTCATTTTCATTTTTGAAAAAACATAAAACAAAGCATTTTAGATGCATGTTTAGATTGAAGTAGACACATTGTACATTGTTTTGATTTTTCAAAATAAAAAGAAAAAAAATCATTTTGATTTGCTAAGTTCAGTAGTTAAAGTTTCATTATTTTTTCAAAAAGGAAAAGAGAAATTAAATGACAATGTTAATTTGAAACACTTTACATCATTCATTTTGCTTTCCAGTCAAGTCAAAAACATCATAAGTTGCACTATCATCGCCCTGAGTAAAACAAGCCTTAAAACGAACATTAGTATCTAAAAAATATTAGTAATATTTTCTCTTATAGGGACGAAATCAACTAGCTTAGGCTAGGGTTTTGGATTAGGACTATCTAGAACTATCCAAAACCATTTGAAATTTAGACATGTTGGCATTTCGCTTAATAAAACCACTTTTATAGGAAGGTAAACCAAAAAGATCCCCTAACACAGGAGTCAAGCATAAGGTCGTGTGAATCTTGAATTGTGGAGATACCCCTCCAATAATCAATGGAACATACACCAATATTGTTGTGCGTCCGGGGTTTCATTTAGTACCACCCTTGGCTTCATGTGGTGTTGGTGTTGTTTGGATTTTTGGCTTAGTTACCCTACCCATGCATAGCAGACAGATAGATGACTCTTCCATCAAAACTTTCTTGTAGATATGGTAGCCTTAGTATCTTGAACTAGGGTTTTTACACAGGTGACAGTGGAAGGATATTTCCACTGTACCTAGGGAAGACGTGGGAGGAAACCCCGTGCAATCATTTGGGAGGGTGGTTTGTGATTCAACTACTTGCACCCAGAAAATTTGTACCAGGACACTGGGTAACTCCTCTTCGACTATTCACTGGTCTGTTATGGCCCTCATCATCCTAGACATTCCTTTGGAAGGTATATCTTCGCCTGCTTGGTTGTGATACTTAGGGAAATTTTTTAGTGGTGTGATTTTTGGTTTGCCACCTATCCATAACCCCAACCCCTTCTTTCTTTATCTCCGCTAACCCCGCTATAATCCCCAAAATCCCCTCTCTCTCTCAACCCTTAGGCATCTCTCTCCCTCCCAATAATCCCCCACCTACAACCCTACCCCTAGCCTAACCCCATGCTCTCCCCCTTCCCCTAACCTCTGAGTTTATGTATGGTATGCTTAATCTTGGATTTTAAATTAATAGTGGCATGTGTGAAGAACTAATCGAAGCTATTATATGAAGCATGCAAACTAATTGGCTTGATGCTCCTCAATCTAATCACTCTACACTGGTACATTGAACTTTATGTTTAGGAAAACTTAGCGTTTGAGGTCATCGTACATTCACGTTGCAGCAACAATACATGAGATTAAGATTATCTTGCATGATTGTTCTAGAGTCCAGCAAGTGTTTGTAAATTGCAGAAAATTAAAATGAAAGTGACATTAGGAGTTTAGTATTATTAATGTAACATTTTATTATTGTTATTATTTTTTGTCTCTCTCTCCAGGATCAATTTTGCCTACTTTGGAACCTACCCATAACCCTCACCCCTCTCTTTGTATTTGATTACCCCTGTTATAGCTTGTTGTGGTTGATGGAATTAGGAAATGGGGTGTTATATTTTTATTCTCTCTTCATAAACTAATATTTTACGAAATCTCTTGGTAAGGTGTAGTTGTTGGTAGGGTTGGAATTTGATGAAAATTTTATTATTCTTGTAGCCTTAGTAATTGGTCGAAACAATTACTTTTATTCATTGGAAAAAGAGATTCTAAACAAGTTTGAAGTTGAAAGTCGTTGTTGGAATATTATAAACCCACTCCATACTTAGGATAACAAATATTAATCATTTCTAATTAATTTCCTATCCACAAGCCTAGATAGTTGGAATCCACTGGCACCACTTCGTCAACACTTGCCATATGTACCCTAGGAGTTGCTTTATCCTGATTCTAAATAGATCCTTCCTACTTTATTGATTGCCTAGATTAGTAACTACACCTTCTTGCAAATTTTGTCTTTATATTGTTTTATTCCTGCTTTTTAGTGGATAAGGTAAATTTAGTCAACTAAGAAACTGTTATCTTTTGTGGCCAACACATCCTCCATGATTTTCTCTCCAGATACCATGATTAGCATGTTTTTCCATCACTCATGACAACTCACTCATGCTTTATCCAATTTGTGAACTCCTTGACTAATTTGGAAATTTCTTTAGTCACCTATGGGGATTTATCATATTTTAGTAAGTATGATTTATGAGCTAGAATGAGTTGTCTTCTAGCAACTCTTTTTTCCTTTATAAGGATGTATTACTATTGTAATAATCATCAATTCATTTGATCAATAATACATGGAAATATATTGGATCATTCTCCACTTCTAATGTATCCATTCCCATTATTCGTCTCTCTATTTTCCTTGTGCATGCTTGTGATAATTATCTTTTTAGCTAGATCTACATCCTATGTTTTCTTCTTAGCATCAAGTATATACTACCATTCTACATGCTATCAAAGTTCTTCACATGCTATTAGGATCTTCTACAGTAGTTTCTTCTTATACATTTATATCCAAGGGAGAATGAATGGGCCAAAGAAGAATGCAAGAACCATGAACTGGTTGGTACAACTTTTGACCCTCCCCCATAAAAGCACATTGAGAATAATTGAATTGTCCAGTTGTCAATTTGAATAGAAAAATGTATCACATCACTCGCTCTATATTACTAAAATTTGTGTCCAAAAAATAGTTTTTACCAAAAAAAAATTATATATTCAAATTACTATGTTAATTTACATAATTCTATTTTTAAAAATTAAATAAAATGAATTACGTATATTAGAAAAATAAATGCTTTAAGTTATAAATGAAGCAAAACAAAATAAATTCATTTTATCACATTCTCATCAAAGTGCATCATGGATAATACATAGAAAACTCCACTTCCGTGAAATATTTGTTACAGCTTGGTATGTGCAAGTTTTGTTGCAATAATAGTTGAGGAATCCAAAAGGGTCCATACCTTGGGGAAAAACCTTATTAAAATTCTTTTGACAAAGGAAGGAGAGAATATCATAGTACACTCTCTATTGCAATGTGGTTTTTTAATAAATATGGGTTCCACCTTTTGTTTGTTTCTTAAGTTTATCAATTAATGTTCTTCATATGCATAATGATAAAACAAGCTACTTTTGAGTTGTTTGAGTCATTGTTAGTAGGTGTCTTTGTACCACCCTCGTTTTTCAGAGGACGTGATCAATGAAAAACGTGGGTAAATGAGTTTATTGTTATATTTTAATTAGAAATTAAGATCCTTAATACAAACATATATTTTAATTGAAAATTTAAATGTCACAATTTCAATTACACCATTGACGCAACATGTTAACCTTGTAAAATTGTGTATGTTACATTACATGTGGTGTGATATTAAGCTTTGCAAAAGATTCTAGGTTCCACATTTTGTTTGTTTCTTAAGTTTATCACTTAATGTACTTTAGATGCATAATGCTGACACATGTTACTTTTGAGTTGTATGCGTCACTGTTAGTAGGTTCACTATTGATTTTAAAAGCACATGTTCAACGAAAACCATTGGTAAATGAGTCTATTGTTATCTTTTAATTGGAAATTAATATCCTCAATAGAAACATATATTTTATTTGAAAATTAAATTCTTTATTAAAAATATATTTATTGAAGTGTATTTTTTTAATCAAATTTCATTATTGAAGGGTTATTTTTTCACTAAAACATTATGTAATGGGAAAGATAAAAGTTCAAAACATAAACAAAAATTAGAAGGGTAGAGATGAAATGAAATTCCAACACTAGTTGTTGGAATTGACCATTGCTTCAAAATTTGATCAATGACATGCATTGAATTTTGGATCCTTTCAAGGGCACGATTTAACAATGCACACATATTCCAAAATGAATACGATGGTGACACTTGTCGAAAATAAAAATGAGTCGGAGCTATGGAATTGGATGAAAAAATTATCTTTATTCCTCTTAAACCATTTATGAAACCCGTCAGTAAAACTGGGTTGTCTCCTTAGACAACGGGTAAATGGTCACGTCGGTTATTAATTCCAATTTCCCACACTTTTGCCCGAATAAGAAAAGGACACATTGGAAGGCATGGAAAAAAATTAATTTCCAAATTGAAATGTAATTACACTTGTAATGTCCCCATCCCTCAAAACGACCAGTAGGAGGGGACATTAATTGAATCGGGCTCTCAAAATTTTGCCCATCACCATAAATACGAGTTTATAACATATAAATGCATGTGTAGATATGTAATAAAAGCACACGGTGGGAAACAAATAAATCCACACACATAGCATGCAATTGTATGCATATTTATCACAGACATATAAATACAATCATTACACAATAGATACAAAAGAATACTTATCTTTAACAAAGAAGATCCAAGCAACTGGCTATGTAAGAGTGATTTTCAACCCAATTGTAGGAACTCTATCCAACATATACTCTTTCTGCTGAGAGGCCACCCCCATGCCGGGCTATGAGGTCACCAAGGAGAAGGAAAGACCCACATGATTATCTCACTCAACCCACAACCCATTATGCTCTTTATGCTTAGCCAAAATTCGTATAGAGCTCTACGAAGATCCTTCTCAACCACAAAAACCATATCATTCCTTCCAACTTCAGACCTCCCATGCTTCAATAACTACATGAACTGACTTTTCCCACCAACCTCACACATGCATTTAATAATTGGTTTATTAATAGTCAAAAAGGAATTAATTGGCTCATTTAAAGCACATGACATATTTTGGATGAGTTCTAATGTTGACACTTTGCAACATAGGATTTTTTTCCCCATAGCCCCCCTTTCCTTTTTTCCTATGATGGAATCATAACCCCTCTAGTCCTCTTAAATAGTCATGTTGGACCATTTTATTAATTTCCAGCATAATATTTACATGCATTATGCTGGCATGATAATCCAATCATACGATCCAAATAAAAATATTTACATCGTACATGCCTAACAATTTACTAGTCGGACCTTGGCCTTGAGCTCGGAACTAGGAATCCATAGTAGCATAATTACATCATTTAAATAATTTTGATTAAATACATTCCAAGTCAAAACTCGGGGTATTAAAACACTACTTTCCTAATATGTTTGAAATTAATTTTGTCTAAAGATCGAAGCCTTGTCTGCGCCGAGAGTAGATAACAATCCGGTAAATCACCGAAATCCTTTTGAAATTTCATCGAGACAATACAAATGGTAATATTTGACTCTGCCTCATTTACATTTGTCTCTATTAAAGGAAAGAGAATATTGAAGGTCACAAATCTGAGTTCTAGTAATTAAATTACCTAGTAAAATGCCACCTAGAAAGAGTTTAGAAGATTCTAAGAAGTAGATTGATCCAACCATAGATCCTAAAATATTTGTCGATCTTTTTGAAGATGTTTTCGAACCCAAATTTACTTTTCCCTCTTTAAACTCTCTATGAATTCCCTCTGAGCAACCTGCACAGAGTTTTGACATTTTGAACTTTTTTGGGGAATGTGGTTTAACCCAATGCATCCTCCCTCCCAATTTTGTCATGACAATTTTTTTTTAAGTGTTCAGAATGCTACAACCCATTTACTCAGTTTGCTTTATCCTCTGTAGAAACACAAGAATTTTTTTTGGTATCCCTCGCTGCCATTGCAAAAATGTTAAACCTTCCTGATCCTCAGCTTTGCAAATCATAATAAGATTTGATACATTGGTTCAATAGTTTATTCCTGGAGGAGAGAGTCAGTTGATACTTTGATGGAATCCTAAATTAGTGGAAAACCAAGAGCTTAAGTTTCCCCTATAGAGGTTTGTTTTTCCATAATTTTTCGAACACCTAGTGACTATGTTTTCCTTGGTCTTGGGTTATGATGATCACTCTACAATGGATGAATTGATTATTAGCTTGATTGTCCAAATCGTTATTCTAGCGAAAGACTAAGTGGTAAGGTTTGATTTCAATTTGTTCTTGTCAAATACTAACCATGAACATTTTTGTGTAGTTATCTCTTTCAAATTCTTTCATATATAAACCATATGTGATTTACTGTATTTTGTATTTTCAATACCATCAATTTGAACATCTTTCTTTAAAGAGATTGACTCTTTAAGGTAAAGCATTACGTGTAACTGAATACACTCAAATCATGATCCCTTATGCTCAAGGTTTTAATGCATTCGTATATACCTTTTTTCTTGATGTCCATAAAATTAGTCAGAATGTTTATCCAAAAAGGATGCCAGAATAGTTCTAAGCGATGTTACAGTTAAGAGACGAGTGCAAAGTAAGAGACTAGTTGTTATATCCCAATTGCACTATATCGATGATGTATGGTTTTGAAGGGAAACCTTACAAGTTACCAATTTACATATTGCCGGGATGATTTTTTCTAGAATATGCTAGACAAAAAATCACCAACAATGCATCACATTTCTCATAAAAAAAGCACAAGACGAATATTGAAGAAAAAGGGGAATTTGTAAACAAAGTTAATCCATATCTCTAAAATAAATTAGAAGCCTTACAAATACGTGGCAAAACACAAGTGATTATGCAAGCAAAAAAGATATACACGATGAAAAATATTCTAGCAGAAGCACAAGAAAAATGTTGCATTGTGAGATCAGGAGAAAAAGAGTTTAAGGAAAAAATTAACCCTGTTATTCAAATAGGCCTTCCATCACCGTGGACCAAGGATGGTATTTTATACTCTTTTCAATTTTACATAGACAGTACATTGGAAGCTAAGAAAAAAAGTGTTATGGATCTAGTCCAAGACTTCCCATCTCTAGGTTATGAGCGTTGTTGATCAGGCTTGTTTCACCAAGAGTAGCGAGGTGATTACAACCCAGTAAGGAGGAGATGTGTAACATTACGTAACTATGTCACATTATGTACCAAAAATAAAAAAGGAATTCCCAGTATGGGGGAAATGCGTAACATTACGTAACATTGTGACAATATATACAAAAAATAAAAGGGAATTCCTAATATGGGGGAGATGTGCAACGTTATGTAATGTTGTCACATTATGTGCCAATAATAAAATAAAAATTTGTATGTCTCTCAGTGCTTGATTGATCCACCTTTAGAATGGATCTATGTTGGGCGATATGAGAATCGACATCACTGTTTTGTGTACTTAATATTTTCATATCCTACAATCACCATACTTTTGGCTGTGCATTCAACAACTAATTAGAAGGAAACTTGCAGAATGTCAATTTTAAGCTAGTTTTGAGCACATATAGTTAAAGAATACTGAAGGAATTTGTAGAATAAAATCAACGAAGAATATTGACTTATTTTTATTATGAAATGGAGGAATATTACAGAGTAGGGTCGTGACTACATCCTAAGGTGCTTACAAGAGTGCACCAACAACCTCCAACACACAAGAACTATAAAAACTAGCTATCATAACATGTTACAAATGGATTCCAGAACACATGGTACGTTCATGCTCTAACTATAAATGAATGGGATCTGCAAAATACTATAGAAAAATGTAATTCAACTCTATGAGAAAGGTTGAATACCTTCCTCCTCAATGGCTAGCTGCATACACAAATAGTGTAGTGGAAATGAGGGGCACATCGGCCTCTTGGTATGCAAGGGGAGCATCACCCAAGCAAGAGATGCCTAAGCAACTCAATAACAATTTCAATCATCAACAAGATAACCTTTTCTAGTGCATATTACCTCTTCCTTTATACTTCTCCTTGCTTCCCAATACCATACTCCAATAACATGGCTTAGAGAAAACCATAGAGTTGACTAGCTTGCCCCTACTTAGCCAAAATTAGTGACAAACACCATGGTTCATCCCAAAACCATGCTTTGAGTTATTAATGGCCCATAATTGTTCCACTACCTCCACAAGTGCACCCTCTAACCTCCTTGCCCATTTCCCTCCCTTTTCCAACCAGTTTGACCCCTTCTTTCCCCTAATTACATCCAATTTCCATGTTTTAAGGAAATGGCCAAATACATTAAATAAGCATCCCATTTGGCCCAAAAACCTTCCTATGCACCTCTTTGACTTAGTAAACTCATTTAATGCATGGGATAATCCTCCTTAGCGCCACCATATCCTTGTTCAAACATTGGACCAACTCAACTAGTGTTTTGTGGACAAAACTTTTCCTTTAACCAATATTACTTGTCAATTCAAACTAGATGCGTCGAATATTATTTTTCTCTCACACTAGTTTGGAGTTGTTCCTCCTTGGACTCTTCTCCAGTAATAATTACTTCCAACCTTAGGATGGCCAACTTAGGATATTTTCAATATTTTCAACCATATGGAGAATGAACTTATTTTATGAATCAACTAAGGTTCACCGTCTCCTTTATGCATTTTCCCAAGTCCAATATACATTAATATGACATTATTCCTAACTTTGAACCTTAGGATTAGCAAATAATAAACGCAAATCACCACCTAGGCGAATAAACATGAACAAGTCTAGGTGTCTTAGGAAATACTGGTCCATGGCCAAATTTGGGAGCATTACATCACATGAAGATATTTGTTCGATGATCAAATGCATGAATTTTTGGAATTCCCAAAATCTGAAAGCCGATAAGTCTATCTAGAGTTCCATATATTAGTTGTCGAAAGGTTGCGCATCTTGGGAGTCCCAGCGAACCAAGTTCGATGGCATATGAGACATAATGTATTGAAAGTGCCTCGTCGGAGGTAGGACATCGGAGAATGTTGAAGGAAGGTCTAGCAGAACTCCGATGGGTGATGTTTCACAAGCATATGGGGAGTCGAGGTCCTGATGGTCCTGATATCCAAGATGTCTGACAATCCGATATCTGATATCCAATTGGATCTTTAAAAAAAATTGGTTTGCGTGTTTTACAAAGTCTCGATATCCGATATCGGATCAAAAGTATTCGAGAGTTGTAATTGGTTTTAGGTAGTGTTACACATGTATGCATCCCCAAAGGTAGGAAATTGCTTCCATGCCCCTACATGTCTCGTAAACTTCGAAACTCCATTGCAGACCTCCCTCCCACATCCTAGTTTGTAGGAAACTAAAGGAAACATAGAAAAAAACCCTATTAACTATAAATCCCAAGTCACTTAAATTCCAAATTCAAGTTCAAGATTTATAGATCAAGATTTAAGTGCTCACCTATTCAAACTTTCAATTTAAGTGTGAACCCTTAGAGCCCATTTTCTCTATGTTCATTAAATATGCCAACAAACATACACTCAACAAAACTTAGAAGAGATATATCGAAAGATACGATGAAATTTCATGTGTGGACAAAACTCCATCCCTTACCATGAAAATGTTAAACATCGTTTCTGAAATAACGAGTAAGAAAAACATACATACATTATCCTGTACATATGACCGCAACTGATGTTAATTCCAAGTTATTCATCGACTATTACAAAACAATCTACTGATTTTATGAATTTCCAGAGGAAGGAAATCTACATAACGTAACCCTGCAAATAGAGGCTTCCATTGCTATTTAAATAAATACTCCATAATTCCGAACCCAAAGGAACCAAAACCTAGAAATCTAAAGAGATAACCATGGAACAGAGTTCGTCAACCAAACCATGCGAAAATGACTGTCTCGAATTTATAAATGATTTCGAAGCCTTTATCTAAAAAGCTGAACATCACATAAACTAAGAAAATAACCAAATCATGCGAAAATGAATGCCTTGAATTTATAAATGATTTCGAAGCCTTTTTCCAAGAAGCTCAACTCCACATAATGTAAGAAAGTAAAGATATTATATCCAAACAGATCTGTGTACCTTGACGAGAGTCAAAATCCTCTGCAAATAAACTGTTCTTATGGTATATATGATGCCACAGGTGAAGTTAATGCCATTAGTGGGAGAAGAGAATACCCTTTAAGCAACTTATTTCAACAACATAATACTCTATTATCCCACTACTCCCCCAGATCCTTAAACAACGAGTTGTCTAAAAAGTCTACTCCCCCAGATCCTTAAACAACGAGTTGTCTAAAAAGTCTACTCCCCCAGAACGAGTTTTTTTTTTAATCTTTGTTTCTGGTTAGTTTTTATCAGTTTTTGGTCATGAATCTTAAATGAATTTTTAAAACCCTTAAAAACACTGCTAGATTTATGGAATTTTCAAAATGTCCAAAAAGGCTGTTAGATCTTACAGAGTGTGAGAGTGCGGGTGTTGGGGGTTTTCCTATATCCTGATTTCATTTCTGAACTTAAAATCGTCCAACAAACAACATATTCACCAAATTCTAGCCAAAAAATCAACCTAAAATCAAATCGCTCCAACAAGTACCACTTTCATATCTTCTTCCTGCAATGTCAAAAGTACGGCAAACACGGATAAACTAATATTAATATGAAACGAGTATTCATCTATCTCATGTATTTTCGGAAGCAGGGTACAGATTACATCATGGTGGATCTAGGTACTTATGCTTTAATACAAAATGTCCTGTTTATTATTTCTAGCGGTTTCAGAGTACATGCAATATGGACTACATTAAATGGGAGAATATTAAGCATGCCACTTGTGCCATTGAGTATGTAACGTTCGATTTGAATTGCTTCAGATTCAACTATTGGATTTGAATTGCTTAAGATTCATGAATATGTATTGGACGCCAAAGGGCATTTAGTGCTTTGCTGGATTATCGATCCCATACAATACAGTCATGTAAGCTGTGCAAATAAACTGTACACTATCCATGTTGGCTTAATGGAGGAGGAAAATCAAACTATCCATGCAGCAAAGTTGTAAACCTCAATGTCGTATATTACACTACCATAGATTCATCCAAACTTTATAACTCCGGATCTATCCATGGTTTAGGTTTATCTTTATGAACAGTTCAACATTGAAATTACCAATTAACAGCTCTGAGAGTTTTACAGCAGTTTGCCCACTTATGAAATATTGCAGATAATCTCCATGTTTATGAAATAGAGCAAGGAATAATAGTTACATATTGAATATTCAGATAAAGATGATGATAGTAAAGAAAAAACACAGCTCAGCTCTTTAAATGATATCTCTATATATATCAGATGTTATACATCTTTTTCAAAAAACATTAGTACATGATTCAAAGCTCCGGAGGGATAGACAGCTATGGAGAATGTGGAAGGATGGACGAGTCTGCTCTTCCCAACAATGGGAAAACAAGGGATGGAAGATGCCAATGAAACCCAAGAAGAAGTAAGAAAGTCTTGCAAGGTCAAGAAACTGTCTAACAAGAAGAAGAAATACTGGCTTGGCAGAGATTAGCAGGTACACATGGGAAAAGAAATTTACTGTGGAATAACAGAGGGACAATTTCAATAACAATGGAAACAGAACAAGCTGAGAGAGTGTGAGTGAGAGATGAATAAGAATAAGCTCAGGCAGGATAGCACCTACTGTAAACCTATGGAACGGCATTGCTCATGGTGGTTGAACTTAAAATTAGAAGAATGCATTGTAATCTAACTCTACTCCTCAGGCTGTATTGGCATTCTTCGAGTGGATAAACTCCTAAAATAGCTTTATCTTCACAATCAACGTACCCCAGAGCCGTTTTCAAGTGAAGTTCATCAACGTCTGCAATACAATGGTTATGATTAGTAATCAAAACAAGATACCCAAATCATTATCTCTCTTGATCAACTAATTAATAGAAGCAGGATTCTGATAACAATCAATAGAACTTTGACTCTGATAACAACCCTGCTTGAGAACAGCAAGCAGCCAAAGGTAAGCCTTATGAGCATAAAATTTGAAAAAAAAAACACAAGAAAGAAGGCCGGACGAATTCTAAATGGGAAGCCTTACAATTCATCGACTTCGTCATCATCTTAAGAAAAGTGAACTGAATAGATATCAGTATACAGTGGCCCAAAAGCTGATATGATATATATATAGGTACTGTGAATATGTCACAACAAACAGAAAGAACTGTGGGGTATGATTCCAAGCAAGGAGGCGTTTTGATTGTGATCATTGATCCAACCTGCTCTTGCTGTGCGATGGAACAACTCATATCATTGAAATACATGGGAGTCCACAACACGGAACATGAGAATCCACAATACAGGCTGTGCACACGGAGATCGAGAGAAGGATTTACTCAAGACTTTGTGGCCCTGTGGGTTTCTGTTTCACAGAAAACCTATTTTATTACTATTTTATCATGAGCAGTCTTCCTCCGTGCGTAGGAAGGAATGAAACAGGCTTTGTACATCTTCCTACCACAGTGCATCATTAATGTTGTTTCCAAATATTGAAACAGGCTTTGTACATCTTCGCTCAAATATCTCCCATATCTCTTCAGGGTCTGCTTATCACTTTTCTTCAGCCAAGCGGCATAGCTGTTCTCTTAATTACAGTCTCAAAATTTATTACGCCATTATGGTAATTAATGATGATGTAAACATGGATGGACTGAGTCTGATACTTAATGATGATGTAGACATGGATGGACTGAGTTCCATGGGAACAATATTCATTATGCAGTAGAGTAATAAATGCTGCCACTGCAGCATTGTGGACTATTGAATCTTAAACAGGTTGAGATCCAACTACTCACAATGATGTGCCCACTGAGGCCACATTTATTACTATATGGAAAATATTTTTTTCCAGAGTTGGAAACCAATACCTATCACAGTTGTTTTCAAATACAGGCTTTTTACATCTTCGCTCAAATATCTTCCATATCTCTTCAGCGTCTGCTTGTCACTTTTATTTAGCATTGCTGTTCTCTTAATTACACGACTCTGAAAATTGATTACGCCATTATTGTACTTAATGATGATGTAAACATTGATGGACGGAGTTGGAAACCAATAGTGTATAAGTTTTGAGGAGTAGAGGAGATTAAATTTGTGGCAAAGTTGATCATGCTTATTGATGGACTTAATATAGCTCTCAGTAGGTAGATTTTGTTTGAGGGATACATTGATTTCGAAATCATCCTGGTATAACTTTGGTTTGGTTTTGCTTACAGTATTTGAGAACATTGGATTGGATAAAATGAACAAGGGGCTGGAATTTGAATATCTGGTTTATTTGTTGCTTACAGTATCTGAGAACATTGTCTTGGATAAAATGAGCCAGGTTGGAATTTCAAGATCTAGTTTATTTGTTAGTTTGAAGTGTGAGTAGTACATTAATATAATCTAGTTTATATTTTATTTATGTTTAATTAAAAATGAAAAACATTTTTAACGGTTAATGATCAAAATATTTTATGACACAAATTCCAATATTCCAAGGCCAAATTGTAACCAATATTCCATAAGAGACGAAACAAATTACAATATATTTTTTTCTTTACTTAACAAATTGAATACATGTCTTCTTTTAAGGAAATAAATTTTGTATATTTAAAAAAAAAATTGTAATCTTATATATAAAAAATAAAATCAACGGCTGTGTTATTAACGTTGGCAGAGGAGAATAAGCACTTCTGTTATTCTCTGGAGGTAGTTCAGAGGCAGATATACTAACCCTACTAACCAATAGCTAAAAAGATAAAATATGAAATTCCATAATCTCTGAAAGCCATTGACCACGACGGAATGGCGCTAAAAAGAGGGCCAACGGGCAGAGGAATTGATTGCTTGCTCTTAGGTAGGAGGGCAAGGCTTCACCTGCTTTATTATTACTATTCATCTTTTATGACACAATGTGGTTGTCAAATTTTATTTAAATAATTTTTTTTTTAAATCATAAAAAATAAATCAATTTATATCTTTACTAGATTTTCACTATCTAGTTTTAAAAAACCTTACATTTAATACATGATTCCATAATATTATTGTTTATGTGTGGGGGTTGGATTTGATCTATTTCAGTACGATAGCTACCTCAAAGTGACCCTATGGCTTTAGGCTACACCCTCACAAGTATTGAACATTTCCCGGTAGTGAAAAACTCCTCTCTTTTCACCAATGGATCAAACTCCTTCGGGATTTCAATTGAAGTACATATGGATGGGCTTTGATCCATTTATGCGTGCACGGGTTGCAAGATCATTAATACAATCCCTTTGGGTGAAACCACAAATTTGATCACTATTTGAAGGTGATCAAATGGCTTTGGGATAGGCCCTCATGCGAATTGAACCTTTCCCATTGGTGAAAAACACATCTCCCTTCACCAATGGATCCAACCCCTTTGGGTATGTATCTCCTAAACTTTACCAATCAAATAGGGTGAGGTTTAAACATGACAATTCTCTCATTATCAATTTAAACACTCAAGAAAGCATCTAAATCTTACAATCTAGGAAAACTCTACTCACAATCTTTGAAAAGATTTACATTGATGAGGACTTAAGTAAAATCCAATATGAAGACTTAGCCAAAATGGTTGAAGCAAGGAAAATGGGTAGTCGTGTAGAGTGGGAGAGTTAGATTTGCGAGTCCCATTGTAAGTTGGTCCAAATCATGGCACTCGCCCCCAAATTCCACCTTATGACAAAAGCCCTTGAGTATTATAGACACTTCATCAGTGATAGTATGTTTTTATGGCGGTTCATTGTTCTTCACAATAAGCTTGTTTGAGGACATAGGGGGAAACTTTGACATGATGTTCTTTATCGAAACTCATCATACCAATATGAATCCACACACCCTCTCTTCCTAAGATATAGTACTCCCTATCAGTGCACATGTCGAAATATCACCTTGGAATGAAAGGATCTAATGGGAATGCAAGTATTAACAGAGATTATCTATCTCCCTATACCCAACTCCATGACTCAAATGTTCAAACTAGGTTATTATGGATGTCCTTGGCAACAAATCACCCTTTCAAAAATATTTTCTTGAGTGGATGCTACTTTCCTCTAGTTTCATCATATTTTTTCCATTATAGACATTAGTGTCTTCCTTTCACATCTTTGCAACTTGAAATATCAAATTCATGGGGGTTGAAGACATTCTTCTTGAAACGGTAATTTGGTGAGAGAACTTGCTACATGTTAAACACATGGCATGGCCTTTACTCTTACCCATTGATTACTTGGGTAGTGTGTTTCGAAGAGTATGATTTACATTTGATTTTAGCTAATAGAAGAGTGACACTTTTGTTGGTATGTGTTATATTCTTTGCATGTGTGGGTTGGGGGGGAAGGGGTGCGCCTGGCGATCCCCTCCACTTTTTTTGGTTATTTTCGACTATTTTTTGGATTTATATAAAAATATGTAATTTAATCTTGGTTAAGGGATTAAGGTCTATTTTCTAATCTCGGTGAACGAATTAGGGTATTGGATGTTGTTGAATACCTATATTTTGTATTGTGAGTGATTCATAGTGCTAATGAGAAAATAGGAGGTGTGGCTCTAAGGTTTGCTAGTTTTCTCAGTTCAAGGTTTTTAGGGTAAATCTCTGTGTTTTAGGTGTGAATGTTGTGGTGTAATAGATCTATTTTGCTTAAAAGAATCCACATTCTTTTCTTCTCTGCACATGTTTAAAACTTACATGTGGTATCAAAGCTCGATTGTTGGCATTAGGGGGATGCCTTTGTTGCTGATGGTTCAACATGGTTAATAGATATTGGGTTTGTGATAAACTTGGGTTCAGTGTGAGCTTTGCAGCGCTAATTTGTGCATTGAAAGAGAATGGAAAGATGTTCGAGAATCGAGATCAAGAAATTTAATGGCCATAATTTTGAGGTATGGAATCTCAAAACGAAGGATCTTCTTGAAGATCGGGAATAATAGATTGTTGTGGATCTAGGTACACAACCCACTAGAATGTTGAAAGAAGATTGGGAGAAATTAGAAAGAAGGGTGAGGAGTACAATCCAACTATGCTTATCAAACTCTGTGTTATTGAACATACCTGGAGAAGATAGTGCGGTAAAGCTTTGGATGAAGCTAGGGAGTTTGTATCAATCAAAATATCTTGTAAACAAGTTTTTTTTCCAAAAGAAACTGTATCATCTTAGAATGGATGATAATGACATAGTGACAGAGCATATGAATGTCTACAATACTCTGGTCAGTCAAATAACCTTTGTTGGCATTAAAATGGCTGAAGAAGATAAATGTATTACATTATTGTGTTCTTTGATATCCATCGGACAACCTATTAGTGGAAATATGTAGTGCTAGTCAAGCAACCTTAATTTTATGAAATAATATCATCCTTGCTATCACAAGAGATGAAGCGGAAAACCATGAATACTGATAGCATGGATTCCTTCTCTTTGAGAGGTTTCCCCCAGGAGAGAAACAAAAATGAAAGATATGGGGGGAGTTATAATCTCTAGGTAGATCTAAATCCCTAGGAAAATGTATGAGGAAGTGCTGGAAATGTGGTAAAGTTCCACACTATAAAAAGGATTGTAGATCTAAGAATGTTGAGAAAGTAAAGGGATTTGAGGATACCCCTTCCACAAAGGTGAATAACTACTCAGAAGAAGTAAGGGATGTGTACCTAGCTTCCATGGGTAATCATTCACAACGTGATGTATGGTTGATTGAATCAGATGTGTCACATCATATGACCCCTCATAGGGAGTGGTTTTGTGAATATGAAAAGTACAATGGAGGACCAGCTTTTAGGGGTGAATCTTAGCCCATGGGAGAAATTAGAGGGTTTCGGAAAACTTAATGGGCAAATTTTTATATGGTTAAATTTTCTAAATTTTAAAATATTGACCCACTATTTATTTAAAAAATAATTTATTTAATATGAAAATAGTGTTTCAATTTACACGAGGAGAGCGTCAAAAAACATATTTCACCTAGAGAAATTCCCTTAAAATTATTAAGTCGCCCCCGATTTTTGGCCATGGAGGTCAACAATAGAAATTTTGCCCAATTTTTTGCTTGTTAATCTAAATTCTAGTGTAAATCGCCACTGGATTTTCCTTATGGAGAATTTTTTATAGAAATTCGTCCATAAATCCTGGCATCGGTGTAGAATGGGACCAATTTCGTCCCTATATATTGACAAATTCAAGTTTCAAAGCTTAATAGGGTTTCAATTTTGGAGAATTGGGTTTCAAAGGTTATTATGGAGTTGCAAGGCTCTTGCTAAGGTTCTTCGGAGGTTGCGAGGCTCTAGAATTTCAGCTCTTGCAATCATGTCCAAACTCTAATCTACATGTATGTTTATACTTCAATACATAAGTGTTATTTTTGTTGGGTTTGGTTTCCTTCCATTAAGGTAGGTCAGACTTACCAGATCCGTCATTATACTAAGTGGCAAATACCTAGGGTCAATGGTAAATACTAGGTGCGAATAATCCCTCGGTGCTACCACGATGCTCCATTCATTTATTCTGATGCTACCTGCGCTAACCCTTCTAATAAATCATTGGTCTCACCTCCTCCATTTTTAGTCTTTGATGGGCATTTCTTGTGAGTTTGAGACAGTACATAGTGTTGTGAGAAAATGCCGACAGAGTCACCTCATTAAATTGCTTTGTCCCTCGAGCAATTGGGATAGTAGACGTGGAAGTATTCTTGGTCCTTCCCCTCGTAGCATATCTCAAGGTATATCTTGCAGACTTGCACTGAATGAAATATTTTATAGTACTCTAATCCTCACTTTTTAGCATATGAAGGTCAATCCCCTTAATACTATTCGCAGTTTCAGATATGATATGGCCAACTTTAATTTTCACTTTCTATTTCCAATATAAACATATTCATATTCATCTACAACAACATTGTTCTTGGATTGAGATCAATAACAAGGTTTATAGATTACTTGTAGGAGACAGATCAAATCCACAACGGTAGCAAATCCATGCAATGTTAGAGAGCTTCACAACAAAGATGAAGGAGGATGGGTATTTTCCTGCCACAAAATATGTGATGCAGAATGTGGAGGAAGAGAAAAAAGAACTCCTCATATGTAGCCATAGTGAAAATCTAGCCATTGCTTTTGGGCATATCAACACATCCCTTGGGACGACCATAAGAGTTACAAAAAACCTTCGAATATGTGGTGACTGTCACAATGCCGCCAAGTTGATTTCAAAAACTGTTGGTAAAGAAATTATTGTGAGAGAAATGAATCGATTTCATCATTTTAAGTATGGAGGGTGTGTTTGTGGGGATTATTGGTGATATCAATCAGAGTAAACAACTTGCAGGCTATAATCTTATCCTATAACAACAAGTTATTTGAGGACAAGGCATTGCTAATTAGGTTGAGAGACTGTATAGTTTTCAGGATCAATAAAGACTTGTTGTATATTGGCCCAGATCATATGGATCATTGGAAAATTATGCAAGGCAGCAAGCTTTTCGCTACATGATATGATTAGGTCATAACATCCATATGACCTTTATCGTGGGTTGAAGTATTTGTATATTACATTTTGTTCCCAACTAATAAAGATGTTTGCATGTAAAAATGTCACCCAAAAGCTTCCTCATGCAAGAGGTATGTCAATGCTATCTTTCACATGGAATACTTATCTAAATTGAAAATGGAAGCTTGGGGAATGCTTCAACTTGAGATAACCTTTAAATTTTATACAACAAGGCCATGAACAAAAATGATAAACAATTAAGGACTAAATAATGATTAGTGGTGCTTCCACCAAGTTTTTATTCCCTACCGAATATGGTTAATTAGTTCGGTGAAAATGGACATACTTTTAATTAGTATCGACCTCAAAAAACAATTTTATAATGTTAAAAATTTGATGTTTAAAAAAATATCTATCAAATTATAAAAATATCATTTAGGTTAAATACTATTGCTTCATGTAGGTGATGTGACTAATTTGCATGATCTTTGTGATGGCACAAGCAAGGAATAATAAGAAAATTTATAACAATAAAATCATGTATCTCCTACATAAATGCAAAGCCTTGAGTTGTAATTATAGGTGCAGGTATAATGATTATTGAAAATTGCTAGTTATGGGGGTGTTGTCATCAAAGCAGACGTTTTTGTTTTCTTTCCAAGATGTGCGTGTTTTAAAATCATGTTGTCTTATTATCTTTTTAATAATTGTTTTAGGTGGTAGGATGCTCCATACATACATAAATTACTCATGGTTACCGCATTTTTATTTTCATTCCTACCCACTTACTCATTGAAAGTTATTCAAGCTGAGTAGGAATCTCTTGGTTGTTGATTATACCTTGAATTATGGATGTTTTTTTATAGAAATTCATCCATAAATCCTTGTATCGGGGTAGAATGGGACCAATTTCGTCCCTATAATCAATGGGATTATGTTCACATTCAGAACCAAGTGTGACCACCCCTTTTAGTTTCAAAAGGAGGCTCCTTGCATGCAAAAATATGAAGAATTATAGTATTGTTCCGCTGTTGAATTGGAGGTGGAATACCTATTTTTCATTTCTATATTTATCAGCGATTACCATTTGAAGCTTCCTTTCCTTATTCAGGAAGCAAGTAGATTTTCCTCATCACTCGGTTGTCATATAGTAATTGGATAAAACACAAAGGACGCTCCGTGAAGTTTCAAATCTTAACAGGGTTTCAAATTTGGAGAATTGGGTTTCAAAGGTTATTATGGAGTTGCAAGGCTCTTGCTAAGGTTCTTCAAAAGTTTTTAGGCTCTAGAATTTCGGCTCTTGCAATTACATCCATACTCCAATTTGTAGGTATGTTTATACTTTAATACATAAGTTCCATGAAACTTCACAAGGGTCGAACACTGGCTTATTTATGGTGCTCCTTGCCATATAAAACTCAGAACTAGCCATACTTAAGGTTTAGCTGAATTTAACTGTTGTTTATGCTCAGAGTTGGCTTTTGATGCTATTTCTACTTTCAATCTCAACCTATAATTTTCTACAACCCGCTAGTCATTTCTTTTCAGTGGTTGCAATATGTCTTTTGACCACTATTTGTGCTCAAAACTGCCTAAAAGGTGCCCATATTAGAGTACTAGGGCATTTTTTATGGTTGAGTTAAACTTAGAATCCAAGATGAAGAGTGTTTACCTCATGAATGATTCCCAAAGTTGCTACAAGTCTCTTTTCAATGTTTTCATGCCTAGAAAGCGCCTAGATTTAGGGATTTAAGACTGCTTGTTGTTGTTATCGATGCCCAGATTTCAAAGTATACTGCTTGCTACCTTTTAGGGGATACAACCATGCATAGGGATGCCAAAATATTTCCAAAAATGTTATCGTTCAAGGCTTTTCCATTGTTGTCTCATATACCTAACAACTTAGATTATTGTTTCATGACTATTTGAGGGCTGAAAAAGAAGCCTAGTGTGCCCCGAGTTTAACATGGTGGAGTTTTACTGCTGAAAAAGAGCCCTAGAGTGTCTTTCTAGGGCCCTTGTTGCACAATAGTAGCAAAGGGGTAGATGAGTGCTTTCGGGGGCACCAGATTGGTTTCTGATGTTTACCGTCAAATTTTTGTAGGCTACTATGTCATTTCTCATAATAAACTCGACCACTCAACTCCAGAATTCCATAGGGTCTTTTCTTTAAAAACATAGCATTCCAACATTAATTTTTCCCCAAATTGCACAGGAAAATTTCTGAAACTATGAAATTTTATCCATACGCCCTTAAACATGTCCTAATACATTTGAAAACTGCTCCATTATTTAATGAATCCCTAAAGGATAGTGTGTTAATGGCATCTCGGTACTTTGTCACAAGTAGCAAGCTATGACATTCCAAGATTATGGAAAGGAAGAGGAATTAAATTCACATGGTTGGAATATGAATGAGAAAAAAATGCCTCCCAATTGCTTGATTTACATTTATAAACATAGATTAGATTGCCATGTCGCCTCTCCAAGTGGAACCACTTTTCTCCACTTAATCCCCTCTTAAAGATAATAAAATAATACTTTCTTTAAAGCATGACTCTTAATCAAAGTTTAGGAACTTAGGGTTAAATGGACAAGGGTAAGGATATAATATAATCTAAGTAGGGTCATTTCCCTTATTCGATGATCACTTCCCCACTTGTTGTAATTTATGTTAGCTCACTATCACTTCCTCACTTGTGGGATCATAGCCCCCATATATTTTTATTCGTTTTTCTTGTTGGGTCACCCAATTGTCACATTTTAATCCTATTTTCTTTCACTATTCCTCACATTCATCCCTAATCATCACTCCATTAACTATTCCCTATGCCATTTTCATAAATAAATATGGGTTACCTTGTTATTTTCCAAATTAGTTTATTTTTAAGTATTTTAAGAGAATTTATGATTAAATATTAACAAAATTAACATATTTTCATTATATATCAAAGTTGGATGAGTTTTATGATGATTACAGGAATATTTGAAGATTTTAACATGGTCTATAGTCACCACCTAGCCTCAAAATCGAATTTCACCTTCAAGCTTTGAAGATTTGAAGAAGATTTGGGATAATTATTCAAACATATTCAAAGGAGGAAAATCATGAGGATATGGGTGGAGTTTATTTTAAAAAATATTAAAGATTTGTGAGAGGATTTGTGAGGATTTGAAGGGATAAATATTTTGTAGTTATGGAAAATAGGTTGAGAGAAAAGTGGATCTACATTTTTCCTCTTTTCAAAGCAAGGCGTGTATAAATAAGAGTGCTCTCTCTTCATTTGGATAGTGGAGGCTTCTCTAGAAATAGATAGATAGAGAAATAGTTATTTTTTTTAGAGTTAGTCATGGAATTGATCCTTTTGTAATGGATTTGATATTTTAGAATAAATATTTTTATTTCTCCATAATAGATTTCTTATTTTGAATTGTTTATCATTTGTCATTTGTTACTTATCATTTAACGCTTTCTTTACCAAGTTCAATTTATGCATTGATTTATTTTCAAGCAATTCCATGCTTTCGTAATTAGATTCAATTTCAGTAGTGTGTTTTATTTCTAAGCATTAGATTAGATTTATTTGACGCAATTTCACTCTTATCTATATTTAAATTCCATTTTAGTCGCATGTGTTTTCTTATATTAAGTTGGTCGCATGTTTTCAATTTTAGTCGCATGTGTTTTCAATTTCAGTTGCATGAAATTTTAGATTAAATTAGTGTTACTCTAACCCTGCATATATATTTCCTGTACCTCATAAGTTTATGCTCTCCTCGGGTTGATAATTAAATCATTGGATAATTTATTAATAGTTTAATACTTTGCACCAACATTTTGGTGTCGTTGTCGGGGAGGTGTTAAAAGGGTATTAGATTTTAGATCGGTAGATAGGTTGTTATATATATATTACACAACAAGGGGGAGGGGAAACGATAATACGGAAGGAAGACTTCACTACAAAATTTTCATAGTGTAACAACCTGACGCATCCACTTTGGTGGGCCACCCCAAATCCTTGTTGTTCCCTTTGCATGTAAATATGTTTCCTATTCACAAGCGTGATTTAGTTTTCATGTAAGACTGTTTATTTTTGTGCAGAGTATTTACTTTTCCTGCAAGATTTTTCTTTCATTTTCTACAAGAGTATTTCTTTTATGCAAAAGTGTTCTTTATGCAAGTGTGCCTTTATCTATTATTATTTTTCATTTACATTTTTGTAGTTGTAAGTTTGGATTGTTTCATTATGCACTAGTTTTTATTTCTAAGTCGGTTTCTTTCTCTTTTCTGAAGAGTGTTATTTTCATTTCTGCAAAGAGTGATTTACAGTTTTTTCTATTAGTTTTATTTCTATAGTTTTAGATTTAGATTTCAATTTGTTTTGATGTTTCTATTTTATTTATATGGAAGTGCAAGAATACTGACAATATGATTTCAATGATACATTTAAGTGTGGAACAACTCACTCAGATTCTAGCAAAAGTCAATATTTTTTCTTCTCAAGAAGAGAAGATCTTGACAGTAGCTAAAAGCTTAACCCCTCCTTCTGAAGAGAAAGAAGAATCGTGTATATCAAATGAGGAGAAATTATGCAAGCAGGAGATCGAGAAAGTTGAATAAGGGATTTCGGGTGATCTAAATCAGAATGTAAATCAAGCTTATGAAAGTTTCATTGAACAATGGTTTCAAGCAAATACCAGGTTAGATCAATTTTGTTTTTGTTTTTATTTCATTAATTCACAGTTTCAGCAACTAGTCTCACACATTCCTGTATATTTTAATTTCTCATTTGCAAAATTGAAAATGTATATATTTTTATTACTTTTGTGTGTATGGTTACACTGGAAATTTGATTACACTTGAATAATTTCCTCTTCATAATTAGAATAGGGTAGGTAGGATAAATGAATAAAACATATATGCATTTTCAAGTTTTTGTTTAGAATGAAGATAAAAAAAGTAGAAATCTCAAGTATGTCTATAAATATTAACATGCTTAATGGATTTTATTTTTAATTTTCAATTCATTTTGTCTCCATTTGCTAATAAATTTCTCATGTATTTCTATTTATCTTAAATTAATAAAATTTTCTAGTTTTATTTGGTTGTTTTTCGCAAATTAGGAATAAAATAAAATAAAATTTCTTTTTAGTTCTTTAGTTTTTAGGAATACAATGAAAAAATGAAAAATAAAACATATAATACACACACACACACACACACACACACATATTCACATGAAACAAAAAATATAATAAACGTGCTATAAAACCATCAAATAGGCTTTGATTGAACAAATAAACAAAATAAACGTTGACACGCCATACAGTCTGCAAATTTATGCCAGTCGAAATCAAATTCTTTAAGTTTATTTTCTCTGAAACTGTAACTGCACTACAATTGAGACTGTGTCACATTTTCAATGATTGGACTACATTTTTGAATTGCGCAAACCTCTAGTTTCTCACTTCTGTCTTCACCTGCTTATTTCCTGGTTGAGTGGTAGTAATGCCATCTTTATCCATCAGAAATATTCAATGTAATGGCCCCCATTGTTAGCTTCATCCTTCAACCTCAAAATAAAAACTGTAAAAAAATAAAAGTAAAGCAAATCATCAGCAAAAACCTCAAAATCCATTTGATTATGAGGGAATCATGGACTAAATGCTTCTCGAGTGACGCTGATGCATCTGATGCAGAAGCGCTCCCATCATCCTGATCTTCCACCTTCTCTGAGTCAAGCTCGACTTCACACTTTTCATCATCATCGGACTCTAATTCCTTATAAAAATCTACCTCTTCATATAAATATGAATTGGACTATTCGCGACACTACTTGAGCTTGACCACTTTACCCTAGTTTTCCTTTTCATGTATGCATGCGCTATCCCCATCACTAACATATATGTACTCCATGCTACCTTATCTGTCACCTTCTTACTTATCTCCCTCTTAATAATGCTTCATTCTTGGGGGGTAGGAATTTAATATTGTGTTTGTGTTATAGGTCGGGAACATGATATGCTCCCAAAATATGTGCACTCAATTTGAACCACGAATCATTGACCAAATCCCATTTACTTCCTTTCTACGAATTCTAGGTGAAGTTATTCACTTTTGGAATGATATAAAAACGTATTTGAATGAGAACTTTTAGGAGTATATAAACGGTCAAAGTGAAAATATATTTGACCACGATAACTTCTCGTGCCAATACCGAAGCTAAAACTAGGGTTGCAACTTACGCAAGATGATATTCCTGAAATGATTATTCATGTTCATGCAACATCATAACTGTTCACACCAGGCCGAGTGTTTGAGTTACGAAATTTAGTCTCAGATTCGGTCATTGGTAACACATCATGCCAGGGAGGGACCCAATGATCCTAGAAATGTTGAATAGATGGTGGTTATATTGAAATGAAATAATTCCCTTCCACAGAATCCTATAAGGTTCTCATCCTCTCCTTTCACTGGGGTAATTATGTATCCAGTGTAGTTATACGAGTGTCCCTCTATAAAATCATCGTTACCATTTGTGTGGGATCACTTAGTCCTACCCCTGCCTTCCTATTAGCCAGCAATGTATCGATCTATGATTGTAGACTAGTTACCTATCCTTGGGGATTTATGCATAAAAACCCACCCTTCTTATTATCTTGATCTACACATACCATTTATCACAAAAATACTCAGTACTGCTATTCTTACTCATTATTACTCCACTCCTTATAACTCCTAGCTCTAGTCCATATGTTGTACCGCACACGCTTTGCCGCACACCACTAAACTAACTATGTGCCTCGTCAAAACAATTAATCAAATAGTGTTTTTCCAGGCCCAATAGAAACAATGGATCCCATCAGTAGAAACCAATAGATTATAAACCTCAGGAAATATAATTAACTTATATAAATTCACGTAATCCTCAGTAAATTGAATCTGGTTCATATACAATATCATCATCTCTATCTATCTTGAAAAACTAAATAGACTCTATATTTTGTCCACCTATGCTTTGCTTTGGGCCTACTACCGCACATGGGACACTGTGAAGAGAATCTGCTAGTTGTTCCTCCTTATACTGTGGTTTTATCAATTATTAAATTGGAAAAACTAAGCTAAAATAGAATAATTCATAGATATTGTTAAATGCACTTGCAAGGAATGATGGATAGAAGTGAAATTGGATGGGTGAGGGGTGATTCAGCTTCGATAAATCATAAGTGAAGGTTTAAAATTTGCTTCTAGTGGAATGAAAAATTGCCATTGTTCAATGAAACAGTCGCATGTGTTTTCTGTGGCATTATAATATGACCGTTTGGAGGAAGTTGTATAAAACATCATCAGAATTAGTTATCTAGGATGCACAACCATGAGTCACGGTTTGGAGGTGCGGATATGATGATATTGCTGCACCAAGAACACTTCCAATCTGCAATATCCAAATATATTGTGACCACATGAGGAGTTTAGTGTTCTAAATGTAACCTTTTATTTTACTTAATCTTTTTTTCTCTCTCCAGGATTAGTCTCCCCTATTCCTCCACCTACCCCTAACCCCCACCCCCTCTATCTCTACCTCCACTAACCTCTCTATAAGCCCCTCCCCTCTCTCTCCAAACCCCTAGGCCTCTCTCTCCCTCCCAATAATCCCCCANATAGCCTGACCCCCTCTCTCCCCCTTCACCTAACCTATGAGCTTATGTGTGTTGTGCTTAAGCTTTTAAGTTAATATTGTGTGAATAATTGCTCAAACATTGTTTCTATATGAAGCATGGAAACTAAATTGTCAGTATGATGCTCCTCAATTTGATATGATCTAGATTTATGCAGGAACGCAACAGAATACACAAATAACCATAGAAACAAATATGCAACAGAAATAACACTTCATTTCATTAATCAATAACTGAAACTTGTTTACATACAGAATGGAATTAAACAAGCTAGATTGTTGGTAGCTTATCTCTGAGAAGAGTTGTGGCGGCTACATGCCTCTGAACTCTGTGTTACAATGAGGCTCAAAGGAATATATATTATTGAGAAACAATGGAAACCCTACACATCCAAAAACCTAACCCTAGGAGGTGAAACGCCAGAATGTGGGCCCCGTTGGGTAACTTGGTACATCAATTTCTCGGGGTCGTAACTTTAGCCTACTATCTCCGTTTGACGCGCATGATACATCGTTAGAAATATCTGTTTAAGGACTACATCCATAAATAGTAAATATTAAGTCCGAAATGGAGTAATATTTTCCCAACCATTTGATGCCAAAAAAACGTCGTTTAGGGCCTCAAAACGGCTCCGAAAGTTTAGGACCTGAAAACTGCCAAAAATAGTAAATTGTGCTACAATTAAGGAAACTGGAAAATAGAAAGAAACAATGGTGGGGGTCCAAGAGGAATAGGTGGGTGGCCACCAATATCCTCCTGGATCATGATCCCTCTATACTATTACATTTAGGAAAACTCAAGGATTAAGGTTATGGTACATTGATGTTGCAATAGAAATACATGATCTAATATCATCTTTCACAGTTGTTCTAGACTACAGAAAATGTTTGTGAACTGGTCAAATTTAAAATTAAAGAAACATTAATAATATGATTATTTGGAGGTAGTTGTATAGAATATCGTCAGAATTAGTTATCTTGGATGGACGACCATGCATCACGGTCTGGAGGCGTGAATATGATGAGATTTTTGCACCAATAAAACTTCTGGTCTGCAGTCTATGGACATATTGTGACCACATGAGGATTTTAGTGTTCTAAATGTAACCTTTTATTTTTCCTATTCTTTATGCCTCTCTCCAAGATCAGTCTCCTTAGATTGGCCACCTACTCCAAACCCTATGATATCTCTTTGTGTGTGTCTGCTAACCCCTCTATAATCCCCCACCCCCCTCTCTCTAGTAACCCCTAGGCCTCTCTCTCCTCTCAACAATCCCCCACCTATATCCCTACTGCTACCCTGACCCCCTGCTCTCCCCCTTCCCCTAACCTCCAATCTTATGTACAGTGTGCTTAAGATTTTAAGTTAATAATGTGTGAATAACCTCTTGAACTTCATTTCTATATGAATCATGCAAACTAAATTACCACTTCGATGGTCCTCGATCTAATCCCTCTATACTGGTACATTTGAAATTTATATTTATGCAAACTCAAGGAACAAGGTCATGGTACATTCACGTTGCAACAACAGGACACGAAATTAAGATCATCCTGGATGGTTGTTTTAGACTCTAGAAAGTGTTTGTGAAATAGAAAAATTTAAAATGAAAATGGCATTAATAATATGATCGCTTGGAGGTAGTTGAATAAAACATCGTAGTGATTAGTTATCTAGGATGGATGACCATCGGACATGATTTGGAGGCACGAACATGATGATATTTATGCACCAATAACACTTCCAATATACAATTTCCAAACATATTACGACCACATGATGAGTTTAGTTTCTAAATGTAACATTTTATTATACTTGTTCTTTATGTCTCTCTCCATGATCAGTCTCCTCGGCTTTGCCACCTACCCCTAACCCCCACCCATTCTCTCTCTATCTCTGTTGACCCCCTTGTAACTGCCCCCCCTCTCTCTCAACTCCTAGGCCTCTCTCTCCCTCCCAGTAATCCCTCACATACAACCCTGCCCCTAGCCTAACTCCTCGCTCTCCCACTTCCCCTAACCTTCGAGCTTATGTATTTTGTGCTTAATCTTGGATTTTAAATTAATAATGACATGTGTGAAGAACTACTTGAAGAATCTATATGAAGCATGCAAACTAATTGGCTTCATGCTCCTTGATCCAATCCCCCTGCATAGGTACATTGAAATTTATGTTTATGCAAACTTAACATTTTAGGTCATGGTACATTCACGTTGCAGAAATAAGAAATGAGATTAATATTATCTTGCACGGTTGTTCTAGAGTCCAACAAGTGTTTGTAAATTTCACAAAATTAAAATGAAAGCGACATTAAGAGTTTAGTATTCTTAATGTAACATTTTATTATAGTTATTATTTTTGTCTCTCTCTCCAAGATCGGTCTCTCATATTCTAGAACCTATGCCTAATCCATAACCCCTCTCTTTGTCTATGCTTACCCCTGTTATAGCATGTTGTAGTTGATGTCCTTAGAAAATGGGGTGATATTTTTTTTTCTCGTCTCATAAACTAATATTTTACAAAATCGCTTGGTAAGGTGTTGTTGGCACGGTTGGACTTTGAGGAAAATTTTAATATTCTTATAGTCTTAGTAATTGGTTGAAACAATTACTTTTATTCATGAGAAAAAACTATTCTAAACAAGTTTGAAGATGAAAGTAGTTTCTTCTCATCCATTTATAGCCAAGGGAAAGTGTGAATGGGCCGAAGAAGAATGCAAGAACCATTTTTTACCCTTCCCCACAAAAACACATTGAGAATAATTGAATCCCATGGTTCTCAATTTGAGTGGAAAAATGTATCACATCACTCGCTCTATATTACTAAAATTTGTGTCCAAAAAATAGTTTTTACCAAAAAAATTATATATTCAAATTACTATGTCAATTTACATAAGCTTACATTATTCCATTTTTATAAAATTAAAATAAAATGAATTACCTATATTAGAAAACTAAATGCTTTAAGTTATAAATGAAGCAAAACAAAAGAAATGTATATTATCACATTCTCATCAAAGTGCATCATGGATAATACATAGAAAACTCCACTTTCGTGAAATATTTGTTGCAGCTTGGTATGTGCAAGTTCAGTTGCAATAATAGTTGAGGAATCCAAAAGGGTCATGTTGATGCCTAGAAAATCCCAGGTACTAACAGTAGGGATTCTCCCCAGTAATAGTTCCCAAATAGATAATTTATTGTTTCGTATGGGGAATCCATTTGCTTGGCATCCCAGCTACCATAGAATTAAAAGAACGTTTAGGTATGTTTTACCGGTTTCGTCTCGGTCCACCGTTTATGCGATTTTATGTTTTAGGATGAAATGCAAGTGCCTAAAATAAATGCAAGTGACTGGTGAACAAGAGCCTCAACCCATGATGTGTAGGTTCTTACCTCCCATCTTATCACTCTTTTCCCTCAATCACTCCTAAATTAAGAAAAACTAATGTATTCTAAGCTATTCTATCTATCTAACCTATCCCCTAGGGGATCATAATTTGTATCTAACAGATTAATGTGCGATAATGTTGCATGTTGAATCCTAAAGGTAGCTGTCCAAATTCCACATACATAATAACAACAAGAAAATATAAATAAAGATAGCTTTGTAATGTTAAAAAATTCATTACTCATTGTATGTACAAGATTCTTACAGAAAGTTAAATTATTCATCATTGCAGAAATAATTCATTAAGTTAGAACGATCTCACAGTTGTATAGAAGCTAAATAAGAAGTAGTTCAGCATTAGAAATCCACACAATCCATTTGAAACTTGTACAGTCCTTCCTCCAGCAAAATTTGGTTCTCCTTTATTCATAAAAGAAATAATTCTTCATACAAATAACAACTTGTGTGCTCTAGTGAAAAGTCCTTTCTAAACTCTCTCTACTCCTATTTATACACTCTTACAAATTACTTTTGGATTACCCCTTCCTTTTGGGCTTCCCTAACTCCTCGACTTACAAAATTTGTCCTCTAGTGACTTACACTAGGAAAATATAAATAAGATAAAATAATTTAAATAAAATTCCACATGCAGATAAGAAAAAACTCAAGAGGGCCCAGCCGATCTTCCAATGAATTATCCCCATGCATTAGCTTCTACAGCAATAGTTTTATAGTCTAAAGGCTCCAGTAACCTTACAGACACTTCATGGATAGCCAGCTGTGACTTTATTTCTGCTACTTTGGGTGGGGTTACCCTATATAGGTATTCCAGGAGACAATTCTTGGTCGAGGATTTTGCAATCCAATATTTTACCGCTTTCTCAATGATGCCTTGAATTTTTTGTATGCTTGATTCATCCTCGCACACTTTCTCCTGGAGATATTTCAGGTGTTCATCCTTTCCTGGAAAATCCATGATTCTTGCCATTGAAGAGGTATGACACTTATTATGTGTTGTGGGCATTCTCGTGAAAAAATACATGCACTTTTCCAAAGTCTTTTCAGACCTAGTTGTCAATCTCAAAGCGGACTTGTTGCTGAACTCTAGAAGTTTCAATTCTATTCTCAACACCACGGCTGTCTTTTGCAGAAAGTGTTCAGGAAATGCCTCATTATCTTCTATCCACGTTAGCTAGCTTCCCTTGAACATTTTTCGCAACTTGTAGTAACCTTGTTCTTAAATCAATTGATATTGCCGAAATTTGTTGCAATCTTGTTTCGACTAGCTTGATCCTATATAACTCTTCCGCAAGTTTCAGTTGGACTTGATATATTTTCCTCCGGATTAGGAAATATTGCTCTCAGAAGGGAGTGATGTCAAGTTGTCTTTCATTGGTTGTTCTAAGATGAATTTCCATTGAGTTGTTTCATGATTCTAGCTCTCCTACTTGGGATCTTAGCTCTTCTTCTTGTTTGTTAGCTGCAAATTTCTGCGCCTCTATTTCTGAAATCTTATTTTCAAAGTCCTTCTTATCTCCCTCAGTGATTGTAACTGAAAGCACCAGGGCATCCCTTTTTTATTCTAAATATTGGTAAGCCTTTTGGAGTCTTTCAAACTCTGAAAGAGTCGCCTCATGTTTTCTTTTTAATTCTCATCCCTCTCCTCTTTCTTTAACCAAAGTTCTCTTCAATACACACATTCTCTCTTTATAGTTTTCAACATCTTCTACCAATTTTCCAACATTATCAACACTAGCCTGAGCACCTGCAATGTTTATTGATGCTAAGAATATAGGATCTTGGTTGGTTCCTTCCATGACGGTTTTCTCAGTTACCGTGACTACATCAGATTGGGCACCAACCTTTAATCTTTTCTCCGATCTCTGAACAATGGATTTTTTCTTTGGGTCAAAAAATACCGAGTCCAGGCATGCCACTGCATGATGCCTAGACGGAGTAAAAGGCACTAATCCTAACTCTACAAGAGGGAAGTGACCTCCTGTTATTGTGTCGCGTGATATAGAGGGAGGATCTGTTGGATTATCTTGAGCAGTATCATGTTCCAAACTCTCTCTGTCTTTATCTTCCTGTTCTTTCTTTCTTAATTATTTGACAACTTGTTCAGCTTCCTTTTGCAATCTTTTTGTTGACTCTCTTTGTAGCCTTTCTTCTTCGGCTTTCTGTTGAAGTTGCTCCTCTTCCACCCTTTTCCTTTGAGCTTCCTTAGCTAGTAGTTTCTCATCTTCCTCTATTAGACTTCGGGCCTCTTCTTCGTGTTGCTTAGTAGCTTCTTCCTCCTGTTGCTACTGTTTGGTGGTGGTGTTGCTTCCTTTTCCTCCCGTGGTTGTGATCTTCTATCTAAACCTCTTATTCGAAGCAGTCAAATTGCACACATTTTTTAATATCTCCTCATTTGTTCCAATGATCAGAATATTCAAAATTCACCTTTACAAGTGCATAATGTGCAACAACCTTGCCCTGGGAATCATTCCTATGAAAACTCTTCTCACTGAAGTGGAAGTAGCCTCCAATAAATAAATGAATTGGTGGATAAACCTCCTTCTTCATGTCAAAAATAAAATTTCTGAATCCATCTAGGAAAATTTGCCTTGCTACCTCTTTATGGACTATGTAATTTGTGGCATACCTAGGTAGTAGTGAGGGGGCTCTGGTTCTTCCATACATCCTTAGATAAGTTCCCTCTTCAAAGAAAAAATAGTCCCCATACTCACATATAACCTCTGGTGCACCCTTGTACATACACTTGCACTTCTTGAGAAAGACCAGTTGATGTAAAGGCATCAGAAACTCTTCACAAATAAGCTTGTAGAAGTTGTGGTACTTGTGAGCCCATAGAATCTGATATGCATTATAGATGGGTGTCTTGGCTTCACTCCAACTACAATTTAGTTTTTGGAATGGGTACAGACATAAGATACAATAAATCAGATACGACCCCATGTAAAATTTGGATTTTCTATGAAGCAGGCCTCTTAGTGCCCCAACTATACAGAAAGAAAAATGGTTTGCTACAATGTCTACCCAGTTAAAGATAGTGCCCTTCATGGCCACATGATACATCAATGGGATACAACCCATCTTGTAGAACTTCCCATGTGCCCTACCAAAAATTATGTTGAGCATCAGGGCTATAAGCCTGTAGGGAGTGCGTAAGATGGCAGTCTCATATTCGCCAGAGGATTTCTGGAAAAATTTCTTCCCTGCTATCATTATCAGCTTTTCACATTAGATGTAGTCTAAAATAAAACTATTTATCCAGTCATCTATCATTCTGATTTATGGAGCAGGTAGATTGCAAACCTTGGCTATGTATGCAGGAGTGAAGGAAGCAAAATAATCTCCTTCGATGTTTGACATAATCATAGTACCTGTGTCTGCTCGAGGTAAGATCCAACTGATCACCTCAGCATAAGGGAAAATATTGGGCCGTCTAGATACATTTGTGATGCCTGATATTCTTATGTTTACATATAACAATATATACTCTAGACCTGCATCTGGTCCTTTCTGCTCCTTTATCATGTGGTATATTTGACCCCATTTAAACTCTGGTTCAACCCATGTAACTTCTTTCATGTCTTCATAGATTATCTTCATTCTGGGAAGAACCTCAACATATGAATCCTCCTCATGGACCTTGACCTTCTTCTTCCCACCCTTCTTTGGCATGTTGTGGTGTGGAAACTGAAATAGCAAGAAATAACTTAGTGTTATTGTGATCAAACAACATGCATTCATATCAATAGAATATACTGGAATGAGCAACTACTATTAAGGTGCAAGATATCAATGAAACCTAGATAACAAAACATAAGATTGCATTCAATGTTTAATATGATGGAGAACAAAAAATAAACTTTATTGTTTCATCCTTAAACATCTCAAGTGACCCTGTAATGTAAAAAATTTCTGTTGGTTATCTAGATACTTCAACATGTAGCAAGGTGTAAAAATGGGGATGAAAATCATTAGCTAAAGTACAGGCTTGTAAATACTATTTTGGGGTTTGGATCTCTAGTTCTATAAACCAATGATCTAGTGTTTTAAGTCAAGATGAAGAAGAACAATCAAATCATGTTTTAATTCCTACACAAGGCTTGCCAAGCTTGTTTATGTTCCGTATTCCTTTGGTTTTAACATACAAATTCAGAAAACTCATTTCATTAAATTATATATTACATTCAAGCAAACAGTCAAAGAGAAACACAATAAAGAGCTTTGCATTTTGAAACCCTAGATTAACCCGAAACCCATGAACACCCTTTGGAACCTCAACGTCGACAATAGGGGAAAACTATGCTGCTTGGAACGAAACCCTAAGCCATACTTCGAGATGTGAGAGTGCCTACATTGCTAAAACATTGATTGCTCCCTATCACCGTATAAAAAAGAAAACCAAACCAAGAGAAGTTGGTGAAACACTCATCTTGTCTCAGCTTCATCATTACAATCCCAGAGGTTTGACGAATCCATCTCTATGTCTTGAAAAATCGAAACAAACGCTGCGGCGGAGGTGAGAATAAAAAAACCGACAAGGCCAGGATAGCAGGCTCAGTGCGGCTACATGATCCTAATGAATCCCAGCTCAAAACCTCATTGGTCGATAAGTAAAGAAAAAAAACTAAACAAGCTAGGGTCTAGCATAATTTTAAAGAGTGACTGCGGATAGCGATGGTGGAAAAACCTAACACCGTAACCCTAAAACCCAAAACATCATTCTAACAACCCCTTCAATACACAAACCATCCAATGATAAGGTTTGAGGTCTACCTGGAAAATGCTGACAGGGTATGGTGTTTGGCGAATCCAATCGTGAACTACAGGTTGCAATCATTGACTCGACGCGTCCAAAATGGAGAAACAATGATGGTCCATAAAAAATCCCAAGGCTTATCTAGAAAAAATAAAAACAAATGCAATCAATGCGGTCGTTGGGGTAATTAAGTCGCATGGGGGAAAACAATGTTTTACTGCCTAGAACGCTAACTTCATCGGCAATTTTACCAAATCAACGCAGACAGACAAGTTCTCCGCGATAGTATCGGATCCAAATGTTGAGTTTTTTCAACACTGTCGGCAAGGCTTAGTAAAATCTCTTGAAAATGCATTGTCAGCATGAGTTATGGAAACATTCCTCAGGGAACATCAGACACAAACTCTTAGTTTATCTGAACATATCGGCATGAAACTCTAAGTTATGTCGATATTGTCGGCAACAGTGACTTGAAAATCCCAAATGGAAAGTTGTTGGCTTACTCATAAAAGATCCCCTGTGGAAAAGATGTCGGGCGGAAAACCTAAGTTCCTAACAAAAGTGTCGGCTCCCAATGATGAGTTTTCTAATAGCATCGGTTGAACTCCACAAGACCTCCCGAAGAAAAGTCTCTAAAAGAACGTCAATAAGGAAACACACGTTCCACAGATATAGTTGGGTGGAAATTCTAAGTTATGCTGACGAAGTCAATAAAACTCATCAAACTCTTCCAAAAAACTTGGGCTTTTGAAAACATCGAACCGAAAAGATAAGTCCTCCCGAAGTGTCGGCTCAACTCGAGGAGTTCACTCGATATGTCGGAAGAAAAAGTTCTTTTATAACTTAGCAGAAAAAACTTTTCTAACTTGTTGAAAATAAACTAACTCAAGGAGTGAAACTTTTAGGAGTAAAAACAGTCTAGGAAAGGTTAAAAGCTAAAAAATCTAAGGAGGGGCCCAAAAATCGTAATTTTTTTGGGAAATGGTTGCAACAGTAACATTTGGCGACTTGCTAGTGAACACAAATCTATGAAAAAACTATCTTTTCAAAACAAAAAATGTTATATGGCATTTGATTAGAGCAACCTATCCCAGGCTTCTTTCAAGATCATTTAAGAGTCTAGACTTTTCTAGTAATGTAAGATCTATAGCATCACATTGATTGTAGTCCCTTGGGGGATGGTAACCAAGATTAGAAGTCTCGATAACTCTATTGGGGCCAAAATGTGAGATTCATTTTACCTCTATATTTGGTTGTTGTCGAATATGACACCACAAGATTGTTGCAGAGTTAGACAGATGCATTCGTTTGTTCCTCATTCCCATGCCTTTTTCATTATTTTGATGCTTAAAACTTTTGTATTTTGAGTCTTCCTCGATTTCTTCTTTTAATTTTTAGATTTGAGTTAGGTTCTTCCATCCATAATGTCCTTTTGTGTGAGTGATGACTTGTTTCAGCTCACAGATGGAGAAGAACCTTTTGAGCAATCCAATCATTTTACTGATTTATTTCTTCAGTATATCTTCTTCATACATAATTTTGTTCTGGAATCTTGACTCTTTATATTAAGCCTTTTGGCTTTCATTTTGTGTCATGAGATTATTTTGAATACCATACAGCTATCAGTTATGCTTCCTTTTCCACGGGTCTATCGCATCAAGCTTCCTAGGACAGATATTAGTGTGAAAGTGGATGGAGCCCCAAGATAGTATTCTAGACTTCATATACCTTAGTTATTTTGCAGGGTTTAAAAATGACTTCAATGTGCTCTTGAAATAACTTCCTTTCGAAAATCTATCAAATTAAAGAACCTTATCTTTGAAATCTTGCATAAATATCTTCCAATAAGCAGTTCTCGAATTAAAAGCATTTGGCATTTTGTTCAGATTCCTATGTCCCCAAGCACCAAAGGGTTGAGCTAGCTTATTCTGAAACAAAACAACTAAACTAAAGCAAATCATCAAAATAAATCAAGTAAAACCTAAAAGAAATCAAGAACAAAAACGAAAAAGGTTTATTTATGTACACAAGGACTCCCTAAAAATCTAGGTGAGATAAGGTTTGAGAACAAGGCCATTTACAGGAAGGTTCTCTTCTTGCCCTTGTAAATCCTATTACTTATAAGTCGAGGAGCCTATCTTCTCTGTGATCTGAAAGGGGCGAACCCATAGATGTTGGAATTTAGTATGATTTCCCTTCTCATCATGCAGGTGATCCCACTTTAGAACCAAGTCTCCAAGCTCAAAACTCCCTTTTCTAGATTTTCATTTATGAAACCATCTCTTGACAATATCTTGTTGTTGTTTAAATATTTCCTTAGACTTAATTCTGGACTCTTCAAGCTTTAGCAAGGTGTTAATACGGGCTTGTAAAATGTCACTACCAGAACCTCGTGAGGCTTGAGCTAACTGAGATGATGGAAGCAGGATGTTTGGGGATAGAATAGCCTCTTTCCCATAAACTAGGGTATAAGGTGACACCCCTAAGGAATTCTTTGGGTGACCCTATATTCCCATAATGCATTGGGAAGAGTTATGTTCCAACTTCTCTAATTTTCAATAACAATATTTTTTTAAAATTATGATCATATTTTTGTTTGTGGATTCCGCTAACCCATTTCCGCGAGGATAATAATTGGCGAAATAATGCAATTTGATTCCTTTTTCACCTGCAAATTCAATCATTTTAATGGATGAAAAATAAGAAGCAATATAAAAAACAAGTGAAATTGGAACCCCAAACCTGGTCATGATGTTTTATTGTAAGAAGTTGATGACCATGTCCTCGTTCACTTTGTGTAGTGGAACTGCTTCTACCCATCTCATGAAGTAATCCATAGCTGTGAGAATATATTTATGCTGTAGTGAAGAATTCAGATTAATTTCTCCAATGATGTCTATGCCCCACTGTTCGAAAGGCTCTGAAATAATAACATGTTGCAATGGTCTGGCTGCTTTCACTAATCTTCCACCGCTTCTTTAACATACATTACACTTTCTCACATAGGCATACTTAAATAATGTTGGCCAATAATAGCCATCCCTAAGGATCTCGTGAGCAGTAGTATCTCCATAAAAGTGTCCTCTAGCAAGGCCATCATACAATTCTTTAACAACTTTAGAAGCATCCTCTTTCTCAAGGCACCTTAGAAATACTCCATTGTAGTTCTTCCTGAAAATAACTCCATCAATTATTTGGTAAAAGGGTGACTTTAGACGAAGTGCACTTCATTGCTTAGAAATCCAATTTTCTCGTAAATATCCACATTGAAGGTAATGTTCTAGGTCTTTATACCAATATTCAGGAGAAATGAAAATAGGACATACATCAATAATATTTAACTCTGTTTCATTCTCCCAATCACAGTCTTCATCATTATGACATTCTGCAATTAACTTGCATAGCCCTTGACCTTTAATAATGTTGTTTGGTTTGAACTCTAAATCATATTCCTACAATGTTGTCACCTAGTTCGCTCTTTGTTCACCCAACCCTCTTTGTACGAAGAGGGTTCTAATAGCAGGGTGAGGGACTATTACCTTGGGTCTGTTTTTTAAAATGTAAGGTCTGAATTGTTTCACCACTTTAAAGAATACATATATTTGTTTATCTAGAGCACGACAGTTCAATTAAACCCCTTATAACCCAGTGCTCATGAACGATATTGGGTACTCATCTCCCAATTATCCCTTTTGTGTAAACACTGTTTCAAGTGAGTTGTGAGAAGAAAAAGTGTACAGAATATAATCCTTCTCAAAATCAGGACTTCTTAGAGAAGGTGCATGAGCTATTGCTGCTTTGATGCAATTAAAGGCAACCTTCTCCACATCAGTCCACTTAATTTGCACACTCTGCTTTACCATTTGTTGCAAAGGTTTTACAATTTGTGCAAAGTCAGGAACAAACCTTCGAACAAAATTTATAGTACCCATAAATGATTGCATACCTTTTTTCTTATGGGGTAAGGGAATCTGAGATATTACCTTTTTTGAAATGATATGTCCCAACAGTTTTCCCTCTAATACTGCGAAAATGATTTTCTTTGGATTCAAAGAGATGTCGTACTTTATACAATGATAAAACAATCTGTTTCAAATGAAAAACATGATCTTCCCTTTTCTTAGAGAAAATTGTTACGTCATCTAGATATACCACCACACTGTGGCCAATCAAACCTTGGAAAGCGATATCCATTTCCCTCTGAAACACAACTCCAACATTGATGAGACCGAAGGGCATTCTTATGTAGGAAAATGTTCCCCACTTTGTTTGAAATGTAGTTTTCAACCTATATTGCTTAGCTACCAATACTTGGTTGTAGCCTGAAAACCCATCTAATAAGGAGGACAATTCAGAACTTGGTACCATTTGGAGAATCTGTTCCATTGGTGGAACCAGGTAGTTATCTTTATCTGAGCTCTGTTCATATTTTTGAAATTGACACATAATCTTATTTCACCTGACTTTTTCCTTATTGGCACCAAATTGGCTACCCATTCTGAATTTCTGACTTTGAAAACGATCTTTGCATCAAGTAATTTCTTTACTTCATTTTGGATTAAAGGTTCCAGCTTTGGATGCATTTTTCTCAGTTGTTGTTGGAATGGTTTCATGCCCGCTATAATGGGAATAACATGATGAATGATACGTGTGTCATATGTCTTCAGGTGTTCATATGTCCAAGAAAATATATCTTTGTATTGCTGAAACAAATTGATAAACCTGCTTCTTTCTCTAGGCGAGCAACACTTTCCCAAATTCACGTATTTGGGATCATCCTCTGTCCCTAAATTGATCAATTCATATTGCATAGATGAACTATTAGTATTGAAATTGGATGGCCTTTTGAAATTGTTATGTAAGTCAAACATCCCTTCTAGTGACCTTACTCCTTTGGACGTGAAGTTCCCTTTGGTTACTTCGTCATTTTGTAGATTTGCTTGATGTTCTTCTTCATCAATCACATCATCTTTAAAAGTATCATCATTCGTCGGGAAATTAATAATTTTCTCATCATCATCGAATACCCTTAGATTTGTAACATTATCTGGTACGGCTAGTCAAAAAATAAGTTCAATCGCACATTTGTTATTAGTAGGTACTAACCTCGTAGCATAAACAACTAAAACATTAGCTGCAACATTCTTTAATCTAGGAATTGAATTTATATTGAAAGCATTAAAATGTGCAATCAGATTCTAGGCTTTGTATTGATACCCTTTCAAATGTGGTGATAAGAAATGTATTGTGTCTCTAACCCGTCTAACTACTATCTCGGAGTCACCAAAAACTTTTAAGTTCTTAACGTTAAGTTCAATGGATTTTCTCAAGCCATGGACTAGAGCTTCATACTCAATAGTGTTATTTGTACATTCAAACTCTAGTCGACAATAGAGAATTTGTTTGTTCTTTTCTGAGTCAATTAGGACACAACCGACTCCCGATCCCTCTTTTGTTTTGGAACCATAAAAGTACAAAAATAAAAATCTATCTTCTAAATCTATTTTATTAGTATTACTTTCTATGTTAGAAACTAAATTTACTATATTACAATAGATATCATCAGTCAGTGAAAAATGAAGGAGTTCGAACTGTGTGTCTGACTCACAATTTGCTTCTTCAACTTGATAATTTCCTAGCTCAAGTTCTAAAAAATAGTTACCCAAGACTGAAGATGAGAAGTTTACAGGTTCATTCTTACCTTCTAATTGAGTTACATTATGTTTCATGTGTGGTTCTCTCATTATCTTGATCTGATTTTGACTATTCTTATATGGTAGCCACCTGTGTGACCAATATGTAGCAAAATACCCATTCAGTTTTGAAGACCATTCCTTACTCAAAATCAATCAATATGCCTCTAGTATATACACTACCATAATATCTATAAACTGGAAAATCCTATCATCTATAACTGAATCAACACATTTTTCATTTCTCCTATTACCTTGACAACAGATATGTCTAATTGAATGATCTTGCATGAGGATGGTGTAGGTTGACCATTAATCCTTTTACATACTGAGAGTGGCATGACATTACATGAAGCCCCAGAATCCACCAAACATTTATGAACATTATGATTAAATATTTCAAAATATAATAAGAACAAAAAAGTTTAGATTTGGATTTCCCTCCAATGCTTGATTCATTAATTTCTTTATCAGATTCAATATTTTCTTGAGAATTGCTTGGTTGTGAATCAAATGTTTCCGGAAGCTTTTTTCGTTGCTGCGGCAAATTACATAATTCGAATAGAGAAATGTTTTTTTTGGTATTCTTAATGTCTTCCACCGTACCTTTCTTTAAACCTTATGGTTTATTCATCACGGCCTTTGTAGGTTGGTTAACTACCGTGTCAATATCTTTAGTATTTTCCAGATTAAACTTAGGTGGTGTTTGGGTAGTACTGGGGATTTTCTTCATATTTTCTTTTGTTTGCTTTATCTTAGGCACTAATAAATTTTCATCTACTATGGGACCTTTACTTATAGTTGATACATTTATTGAGGACATTTGTACTTCTTCAATTGGTCCCTCTTCATCCGCTCCTAGCATGGATGCCCAATCCCATAAGACCATCGTGGTTCCCTCGGTTGTTTCTTCCAGTTCTTTTGCTTTATCTTCTTGTACTTTAGGTTCTGATAATTATGCATCTAAAAGTTGATTCATCACCAAAGTCATTGAATTAATCCACTGTGGACAACTTTTCTCAGAGTACGGTTCTTGGTGGAAAGTACAAAAAAATTCCATACCTACCACATTAAAGTTTAGTACAACAGAAGTATGCATAGGTGGTTGAGATAGTCCACTTTCTTTCCTTTTTTATAGTAAGGTTTGAATGTCCTTTTGGATGTGCTATCTTCTTTGTCCTTTTCTAGATCTACTATTTTATTTGACAACTTTTGCACCATCTTCACTACATTTTCCAATTCATTTGAATGTTCTTCCTTAGGTCTGGTCAACAATAAATGTCTTTTACCAGGTCCTAGTTTCATTTTTTATTTAGCATTATATTTGGCTATACTGTCAAGTTCAACTTCCAATTTACTGGCTTCCTCATAATTTTCCACCAATGAACGTTTCACTGCTCTTTTAACAAACATTGTTATAGAGGGACTTAGTGCTGAAGTATAGTATTCTATTAAAGTTTCCTCTGTTGTTTTTGTTGTAGCACTAAAATTACTTAGGTGAGCAGCAAACCTCTGATTGAAATCTTGGACCTTTTCTTTCTTATCCATCCTCAGAGCGAGCAGTTCTTTCATAAGGGTAGCGATAGTTCGTTTACTACCAAATTTGTCTTTAAACACCCTTTCAAAAGTATTCCAATTTGTTATCAAGTTTGCTTATAAACTGAAAAACCAAGCAAAATATTTAGCCTCACAGGTATGTGGAAAAAGGTGGCACACAACATCTTCATGTTGAACACCCAAAATCTCTAGAGCTTAATAGTAACTTTGTAGGAAATCTTCTGCGGAGATACCCTTCCCGAGGTCAAACTTTGGTAGAGCATGTTCTGGATGTTTGGGAAAATCATGCAAAGGTGCGGCCATATTAAGTGGTGCTCTTGCTCTCCATGCAGGTTGATTAGCATTTGGTTGATTAACGTTAGCCATAATTTGACGAGGAGTCTGTGGTGGAGATTGAAAAGGTGACTGTAATGGAGACTGAAAAATAGGGGAATCTGGCCCCAACTAATCAAGTGGTTGTATGATCTCTTATATGGATAAATCTACCAACTCTTCCGAATTTTCTATCAATACAGAATCTTGAGTACAAGAGGGTACTTTCTCGGAATCCTATTGTTTTGGTAATGCAGGGATTGCTTTCAATCCTCCAAGATTCTTTACGTAAGATCTTGTATGTCTTCTGAAGTGGTTAACTTCTTCAAATGGAATAGGTTAAAGGTGTTCTTAACGTGTTCTGAACCTTCTTCGCCAAAGCCTACTCTTTCTTCAGAGATGAAATCTTCAAGAAACTTAGTCTCAGAGCTATCACCAATGGAATAGTTTCTAATAAACGGATTTCCTCTTCCAACCATGCACTGGCGACCCTCCTCCTAGCGCCAAAACTATTGATGCATGGAAAATCCCATGTACTGACAGTAGGGATTCTCCCCAATAATAGTTACCAACTAGATCGTTTACTGTTTCATATGGGGAATCCATCCGGTTAGTGGCCCAACTACCGTAGAATTAAAAGAACGTTTAAGTCAGTTTTACCGGTTTCGGCTCGGTCCACCATTTATGTGATTTTATGTTTTAGGATGAAATGCAAGTGCCTAAACTAAATGCATGTGGTCGGTGAACAAGAGCCTCAACCCTTGATGCGTAGGTTCGTACCTCTTGTCTTATCACTCTTTCCCCTCAATCACTCCTAAATTAAGCAAAACTAATGTATTCTAAGCTATTCTATCAATCTAACCTATCCCCCATGGGAGAATAATTTGTATATAACAAAGTAATGCGATGTAATGTTGCATGTTGAATCCTACAGGTAGCTGTCCAAATTCTACATACATAATCACAGAAGAAAATATAAACAAAGATAGCTTTGTAATGTTAAAACATTCATTACTCATTGTATGCACAAGATTTCTTACAGAAAGTAAAATCATTCAATCATTGCAAAAATAATTCATTAAGTTAGAATGATCTCACAGTTGTATAACAACTAATTAAGAAGTAGTTCAGCATTAGCAATCCACACAATCCATTTGAAACTTGTACAGTCCTTCCTCCAACAAAATTTGGTTCTCCTTTATTCATAAAAGAAATATAGTTTCATACAAATAACATCATGTATGCGCTAGTGAAAATCATTTCTAAACTCTCTCTACTCCTATTAATACACTTTTACAAATGACTTTTGGATTACCACTGCCTTTTGGGATTCCCTAACTCCTCGACTTACAAAATTTGTCCTCTAGTGACTTGCACTAGGAAAATAGAAATAAGATAGAATAATTTACATAAAATGCCACAAGTATATAAGACAAAAGTCAAGAGGGCCCAGCTGGACTTCCAATGAATTCTCCCCATGCATCAGCTTCTACAGCAATAGTTTTATAGTCTAAAGGCTCTGGAAACCTTATGATCACTTTGTGGAAATCCAACTATGACTTTATTTCTGCTACTTTGGGTGGGTTACCCTATATAGGTCTTCTAAGAGACAATTGTTGACCGAGGATTTTGCAATCCAATCTTTTACCTCTTTCTTAGTGATGCCTTCAATTTGTTGTATGCCTAATTCATCCTTGTGCAATTTGTCCTGGAGATATTTAAGGTATTCGTCCTTTCCTGGAAACTCCTGAATTCTTGACACTGAAGAGGTCTGGCACTTATTATGTGTTGTGCGCATTCTCGTGGAAAAATACATGCACCTTTCCAAAGTATTTTCGACCCCAGTTTTCAATCTCAAAGCGGACTTGTTGCTGAACTCTAGAAGTTCCAGTTCTATTCTCAACACCTCGGCTGTCTTTTGCAGAAAGTGTTCAGGAAATGCCTCATTAACTTCTATCCACGACAGCTTCCCTTGAACCTTTTTCGCAACTTGTAGTAACCTTGTTCTGAAATCAATTGATATTGCCTAAATTTCTTGCAATCTTGTTTTGGATGGCTTGATCTTATATAACTCTTCCGCAAGTTTTAGTTGGACTTGATATATTTTCCTCCGGATTAGGAAGGATTTCTCTCAAAAGGGAGTGATGCAAGAGCTCTTTCATTGGATGTTCTAAGTTGAATTTCCAGTGAGCTATTATGTGCTTCTAGCTCTCCTATTCGGGCTCTTAGATCTTTCGCTTGTCTGTCAGCAACATATTTCTGCGCCTATAATTCCGAAATATTATTTTCAAAGTCCTTCTTTTCTCCCTCAGCGATTGTAACTGAATGCACCAGGGTATCCCTTTCTGATTCTAAATCTTGGTAATCCTTTTGGAGCCTTTCAAACTCTGAAAGAGTCACCTCATGTTTTCTTTTTAATTCTCCTCCCTCAACTCTTTCTTTAACCAAAGTGCTCTTCAATACACACATTCTCTCTTTATAGTTTTCAACATCTTCTACCAATTTTCCAACATTATCAGCATTAGCCTAAGCAACTGCAATGTTTATTGATGCTAAGAATAGGGGATCTTGGTTGGTTCCTTTCATGATGGTTTTCTCAATTACCGTGACTACATGAGATTTGGTACCAACCTTTAATATTTTCTTCGATCTACGAACAATGGATTTTTCCTTTGGGTTGAAAATTACTGAGTCCAGGCATGCCACTCCATGATGCTTGGACGAAGTAAAAGGAACTAATCCTAACTCTGCAACACAGAGGTGACCTCCTGTTATTGTGTTGCTTGATGTAGAGGGAGGATCTGTTGGATTATTGTGAGAAGTATCATGTTCCAGACTCTCTCTATCTTTATCTTCATGGTCTTTCTTTCTTAATTCTTCGGCTGCTTGTTCAACTTCCTTTTACAATATTTCTATTGATTCTCTTTGTAGCCTTTCTTCTCCTTTCCTTTGAAGTTGTTCTTCTTCAGATTTTTGTTGAAGTTTCTCCTCTTCCACCCTTTGCCTTTGAGCTTCCTGAGCTAGTGGTTTCTCAACTTCCTATACTAGCCTTCGGGCCTCTTCTTTGCGTTTCTTAGCAGCTTCTTCCTGCTGTTGTTGTTGTTCGGTGGTGGTGTTGCTTCCTTTTCCTCCCATGCTTGTGATATTCTGTCTAAACTGCTTATTCAAATCAATCATATTACATGCATTTCTGAACATCTCCTCATCTTTTTCCCAATGATCAGAATATTCAAAATTCACCTTTACAAGCATACAATAAGCAGCGACCTTTCCCTGGGAATCTTTCCTATGAAAACTCTTCTCACCAAAGTGGAAGTTTTCTAGATTCTTTACAAAGTATGGTGCACTTTTTACCTTCGAGAATTTGTAGCTACCAATAAAGAAAGGAATTGGTGGATAAACCACCTTCTTCATGTCAAAAAGAATTTTTTTGAATCCATCTAGGAAAAGCTGCCCTGCTACCTCTTTATGGACTATGTAATATTTGGCATACCTAGGTAGTAGTGATTGGGCTCTGGTTCCTCCATACATCCTTAGATAAGTTCCCTATTTAGAGAAAAGATAGTCCCCGTACTCATATATAACCTCTAGTGCACCCTCGGACATACACTTGCACTCCTCGAGAAAGATCAGCTGGTGTAAAGGCATCAAAAAATCTTCACAAATAAGCTTGTAGAAGTTGTGGTACTTATGAGCCCATAGAATCTGATATGTAGTATAGACGGGTGTCTTGGCTTCACTCCAACTACAATTTAGTTTTTGGAATGGGTACAGGCATAATATACAATCAATCAGATACGACCCCATGTAAAATTCTATTTTTTTCTAAAGCAGGCCACCTAGTGCCGCAGCTATACAGGAAGACAATCTGTTTGCTACAATGTATGCCCAGTTAAAGATAGTTCCCTGCATGGCCACATGATATATCAATGGGATCCAACCCATGTTGTAGAACTTTCCATGTTCCCTGCCAAAAATTATGTTGAGCATCACGACTATAAGCCCGTAGGGAGTGCGTAAGATGGCAGTCTCATATTCCGCAGAGGCTTTCTGGCGAAAGTGCTTCCCTACTATCATCATCAGCTTTGCACATTCGATGTAGTCTAAACTCAAACTATTTATCCAGTCATCTCTCATGCTGATTTCTTGAGTAGGTAGATTTCAAACCTTGGCTATGTATGCAAGGGTGAAGGAAGCAAAAGCTTGTCCTTTGGTGTTTGACATAATCATAGTACCTGCGTCTGCTCGAGGTAAGATCCAGTCGATCACCTCAATACAAGGGAAAATCTTGGGGCGTGTGGATACCTTTGTGATTCCTTATCTTCTTATTTTTACATATAACGGTATATCCTCTAGACCTGCATCTGGTACTTTCTGATCCTTTATCATGTAGTTTATCTAACCCAATTTAAACTCTGGTTCAACCCCTGTAACTACTTTCGTGTCTTCATACATTATCTCCATTCTGGGCAGGACCTCAACATCTGAATCCTCCTCATGGAACTTGGCCTTCTTCTTCCCACCCTTCTTTGGCATGTTGTGGTGTGGAGATTGAATCTGTAACATGACCATAGCAAGAAATAACTTAGTGTTACTATGATCAAACAACATGCATTCATATCAATAGAATATACTGGAATGAAAAGCTACTATCAAGTTGCAAGATATCAATGAAACCTATATAACAAAACATAAGATTGCATTCGGTGTTTAATATCATGGAGAACAAGAAAAAAACTTTACCAATTCATCCTTGAACATCTCAAGTGACCCTGTAATGTAAAGAATTTATGTTGGTTATCCAAGTACTTCAACTTGTGGCAAGGTGTAAAAATGGGGATGAAAATCATTAGCAAAAGTACAAGCTCTTAAATGTTGTTTTGGGGTTTGGATCTCTAGTTCTATAAACCAATCATCTGGTGTTTTAGGTCAAGATGAAGAAGAACAATCAAATAAGGTTTTAATTCATACACAAGGCTTTCCAAACTTGTTTCTGTTAAGTATTCCTTTGGATTTGAAATCAAAATGCAGAAAACTCCTATCATTAACTTCTCTATTACATGCAAGCAAACAACCAAAAAGAAACATACTAAAGGGATTTGCATTTTGAAACCCTAGGTTAACCCTAAAACCATGAACACCCTTTGAAACCTTAGTGTCAGCAATAGGGGAAAACTATGCGGATTGGAACGAAACCCTAAGCCATACTTCGAGATGCGACAGTGCCTACTGTACGTTGCTAAACCATCGATTGATCCCTATCACCGTATAAAAAGGAAATCCAGACAAGGTGAAGTCGATGAAACACTCGACCCTTCGTAGCTTCATCATTATAATCCAGAGATCTGACGGGTCCATCTCTATGGCTTGAAAAACCGAAACAAATGCTGCAGCGGAGGTGAGAATAAAAAAACCGACGAGGATAAGATAGCAGGCTCAGTGTGGCTACATGATTCTAATGCAACCCGGCTCAAAACCTCAGTGCAGGTCGATAAGTAAAGAAAAATAAATAAAGAAGCTAGGTTCTATCCTTTTAAAGTGTGATTGCAGATAGTGATGGTGGAAAAACCTAACACCGTAACCCTAAAACCCAAAACGTTGTTCTACCAACTCCTTCAATACACAAATAGCCCAATGATAAGGTTTGAGGTCTACCTGGAAAAAGCTGAGAAGGTATGGTGTTTGGCAAATCCAACCATGAGCTACATGTGGCAATCGTCGACTAGGCGCGTCCAAAACAAAGAAACAATGACAATCCGTAAAAAGTCCCAAGGCTTATATAGAAAAAATAAAAAACAAACACAATCAATGCGGTCGCTGGGGTAGTTAAGTCGCACAGGAAAAAACAACGTTGTCATTAGAGGAAATTTCAACTCATAATGGGCCTCCTAAGGAAAATTAATAAAATAATATTTATTAATTTTGGAGGAAGAAAAGAAAAAAACTACTTTTTTGTTTGTATTTTTCGACATATCTCCTTGGGTTTTTACTCAAATTTCAATCGGGAGAGCTCGTTGGATGCAGAATTAAATTCCAAATCCAACGAGTACCCACTTGGCATACTTTTGACAGACCCTACTACCCCAAAAATAAGAAATACCTGGAAAAATGTGATGATGATGTCATCATTACGTTTTTTCAGGTATTTCTTATTTTTGGGGTAGCGAGGTCCGCCAAATGTATGCCGAGTGGGTACTTGTTGGATGTGGAATTTAATTCCATCATCACATTTTTTCAGGTATTTCTTGTTTTTGGGGTAGAGGGGTCTGTCAAAAGTATGTCGAGTGGGTACTCGTTGGATGTGGAATTTAATTCCGCATCCAATGAACTGTCTTGGTCGAAATTTGAGTAAAACCATCGGGAGATATGTCGAAAATACGAACGAAAAAAGTACTTTTTTTATGATACCTATCCCCAAATTTATATTAAAAAATTGTTTAAGACCTATACAATATTTCAAATTTAAAGCAATTTTATTGGCTAACACATGATGACATGAATTTGAATTAGAGTTAAAAGGTCCATTTTGAGTTAAAATTTCCTCTGATGACTGCCTAGAACGTTAACTTCATCAACAATTTTACCAACTCAACGCGGAGAGACAAGTTCACCGTGACAGTATCCGATCCAAATGTTGAGTTTTTTCGACATTGTCGACAGTACTTAATAAAATCTCCTGAAATACATTATCGACATGAGTTATGGAACCATTCCACATGGAACATCGGACACAAAATATTAGTTTCGTCGAACATATCGACATGAAACTGTGAGTTATGTTTATTATCAGCAAAACTCACTTGAAAACCCCGTAGGGAAAGCCGTCAGCTAACTCATAAAAGATCCCTTGTGGAAAATATGTCAAGCGAAAAACCTAAGTTCCTGCCGAAAGCGTCGGCTCCCAATGATGAATTTTTTGGTAGCGTCGACTGAACTCCGCAAGACCTCCTCTCCGAAAGAACGTCGGCAAGGAAACACACATTCCACCGACACCGTCGGGCGGAAATTCTAAGTTTTGTCGATGAAGTCAATAAAATTCGTCAAATTCTTCCTGAAAACTTGGGCTTTTGAAAACATTGGACCAAAAAGCTAAGTCCTCCCGACGTGTTGACTCAACTCGATGAGTTCACCCGATACGTCAGAATAAAATTTTCATTTTTAACTTAGTGGAAAAATATTTTCTAACTTGTTGAAAATAAAACTAAGTCAAGGAGTGAAACTTTTAGGAGTAAAAGCAGTATAGGAAAGTTTAAAAGCTAAAAAATCCGAGGGGCCCAAAAATCATAAATTTTTTGGGGAAATGGTTGCAGCAGCAACATGTCCATACCTTGGAAAATAAACCTTATTAAACTTCTTTTGATAAAGGAAGGAGAGAACATCGTAGTACAATCTCTATTGCAGTGTGTTTTTTCAATAAATATGGGTTCCGCCTTTTGTTTGTTTCTTAAGTATATCACTTAATCTTCTTCAGATGCATAATGTCAAAACAAATTACTTTTGAGTTTTCTGAATCATTTCTAGTAGGTTGTTTTGAACCACCCTCGATTTTCAGAGGACGTGATCAATGAAAAACATGGGTAAATGAGTTTATTGTTATATTTAATTGGAAATTAAGCTCCTTAATTAAAACATATATTTTAATTGAAAATTTAAATGTCACCATTTCAATCACACCATTGACGCAACATGTTAACCTTGCAAAATTGTGTATGTTGCATTACATGTGGCATGATATTAATCTAAATTAAGCTCCTTAATAAAAACATATCTTTTAATTGAAAATTTAAATGTCACAATTTCAATCACACCATTGACGCTACATGTTAAACTTGCAAAATTTTGTATGTTGCATTACATGTGGCATGATATTAATCTTTGGAAAGATTCTAGGTTCCATCTTTTGTCCATTTCTTAAGTTTATCACTTAATGTACTTCAGATGCATAATGCTGACACATGTTACTTTTGAGTTGACTGTGTCACTTTTAGTAGGTTTACCCTTAATTTTAAAAGAACATGATCAATGAAAACCACTCATAAATGAGTCTATTTTTATCTTGTAATTGGAAATTAAACTCCTCAATAAAAACATATATTTTATTTGAAAATTAAGTTCTTTAATGAAAGTATATTTATTAAAGGGTTAGTTTTTCACAAAAATGTTCTGTAATAGGAAGATAAAAGTTCAAAACCTTAAAAAAATAATTGGAAGGGTAGAGATTAAATGAAATTCCAACATTAGTTGTTGGAATTGATCGTTACTTCAAAATTTGATCAAAGACATGCATTGAATTTTGGATCCTTTCAAGGTGTCGATTTAAAAATGCAAAAATACTCCAAAACTAATATGATGGTCACACTTGTAAAAAATAAAATGATTCGAAGCTATGGAAAGAAATGAAAAATATTTTATTATTCCTCTTAAACAACTTATGAAACCCGCTAGTAAAATCAGTTTGTCTCCTTAAACGGTGGGTAAATGGTCTCTTTGGTTATTAATTCCAATTTCCTGCACTTTTCTTAGGATAAGAAAAGGAAACATTGGAACATATGGAAAACAATTTAATTTCCAAATTGAAATGTGTTTACACTTGTAACGTCCCCATCCCTCAATCCAACCAACAGGAGGGGACATTAACTGAACCGGGCTCTCAAATTTTTTCCCATCACCTTAAATATGAATTTATAACATCTAAATGCCTATGTATGTATGTATTAAAAACACACAATGGAAAAAAAATTAATCCACAAACACATCTTGCAATTCCATGCATATTTATCACAAGAATATAAATAAAATCATTGCACAATAGATACAAAAGAATACTTATCTTTAACAAAGAAGATCCAAGCAACTAGTTATGTAAGAATGATTTTCCACCCAACCGTAGGCACTCTGTCCAGCATATACTCTTTATGTTGAGAGTATTAGGATTATTAATCCTCCCTTGTCCAATTTGGTCATATTTCTAAATCAGGAGTCATGTCTAATTCGGGATTCCATCTAGTCTATTTTTAGTCACTAGCACCATTGGGTCCACTTGGCCTAATTGGGGCACATGTTTCAATTACTAAAGTGTGGGGAACACTAATTGACACCTACTGCCACTAATTGCACTTGCATGCATTAATTTAAGAGCCTCCTAGACCAATCCCTACAATTTAGGAGCCACTGGGAGTGCCGATACCAACCAAGGTCAGTTAAGTTGAGTTGGTGACTAGTCAAGCTAAGTTAGGAGTCAGTTACATTCAGTTCTAGTCCTCTACATTCAATTAGCGCTAGGTTTGCATGGCTGCATGAAGGAGGGGCACATTTCTCATCTACCACAATCAGTTAGCCTTAGTCAACACTGAATGTAACACTTGAGTTTTGTTTTAGAACTCCGATGAACTCCGGTGATGGTTTAGACAAGGTCAGTTAACCATTGAGTCCTCCGATAATGATTTAGACAAGGTCTTAGTTACCTACAGTCAAGTAGAGTGTAATCAATTCGAATTTCCTCATGTGGATTCGAATTGCTTGTGGTTATTTAGCCATTGTACTTCATTGTAATTATTATCTAATTACTTTTTTTATTAATGAAAGCATTCACAGCTGCAAGCCATTTTTGCATTATTTCATTCTTCTATTGCTAAGTAAATTGTGTGATCTATCTTGTGAGTTGTGTGTTTGTCCACAGATCTATGTGCTCAATTTAATATAGTATAGCATTAGCAGACAAGACACCTCTCCTCCTCAGATCTCCAGTTGGATCATTTTTTTTAGTAAAATTGCTCCTTCCAGTACTACACTAGAAGTGGAGAATTTACCACTTAATATCCCAAGTTAGGAAATTTTTGATCAAGATTGCTTGATCAACTATGCTGGGTGTGAAGGAAATTCCAAAAGTGCAGACTGTCGACCTTACTTTGTATGTTTGATTGTGTGACAGGTTATCATCTCTTCTCATGGCATTCGCCACAAGAATCCCTTTCTTCTAACTGCATTCACTACAACAGCTCAGTCCTTCTTACTACATTCAAAATGGTTCATCCAGTAGAGCCTCTGCACCGAGAAGCTCTTCAGACTCACAAAAGAAGTAGAGGTAGTGCCAGTTTTGAATCATGACAAAGAAAAGTACTGGAGCAGGCTTGATGAAGCTCATGGATACTTATTCTTCTCAATCTCTCGAGATCTTCGATTCCACATCCAAGGATTGAAGACACCCAAAAATATTTGGGACAAGCTTTCCTCCTTATTTGATAAGCAGGATGAGATGAGGGTCCATCAGCTAGAAAATGATCTGATCACTCTTATTCCATCCAACTTCGAATCACTGAATGAATTCTTCACAAAGTTCAAGAACCTGATATATTAGTTGAAGCAATGCAAAGTGGAGAAGGATCAATATCAGTTCATCATTTCCATTCTCACAAATCTCAATGCAAACTACTCAGTCTTTGTATCAACCTTGCAAACAGTAAGGCTCACTACTCAAAATTGGAAGATGCCCACTCTTGATGCCTTCATCCAATCTCTCACTTTTGAGAATGATAAATTGATCCAAATGGGGATCATTCGATATTCCAAAGATCAAGCTCTGGTTGCAAGATGAGATAAGGTAGCAAATGATAAAGGGAAGCAAAGAGATGAGTCTCCTGTGAATAAAGAACAGTCAAAGGAGCCTTCAAGTTCGAAGAGAAGCAAGAATAATATCAAAGGAAAGGTCCTTTACTCTTACTGTGGAAGGGGCTTTCATTCAGAAAGATCCTATATGAGAAGACAAATTGATGAAATGGCTCTTCTTTTGAAGAAACATAACATTTCTGCACCTACTAGCGCAAGGAAGGATGAATCTCAAGAAGAAGATGAAGAATACCAAAGGAAAGGCCATGCACTGAAGGCTAGCTACTCATCAGCTCATGTCTTCCTCATTGATTTTGGAGCTTCCAATCATATGGCTTCATCTAGAGAATCATTTTCTTCTTTTCAGTCCTTTGATGGTCCTAGTATTCAGATGGGGAATAACAGTAAAGTCCAAACAAAAGGGAAGGGCTCTGTCAAGCTTGAACATGGAAGGTTCAAAAATGTGCTATTTGTTCCCTCCCTAGCTTCAAACCTGTTATCTATCTACTAGATGACCCATACTATATCTCCAAAGCAAGTGATCTTTGGTCCTGTCTCAGTGGAGATCACAGATATCTCTACTGGGAACATCATAGCGAAGGGTTTTGCAAATCATGCCTCAAAATCATATGAGTTCTCACATTTCATGCCTCCTTTAGAACCAGTGCACTCTTAGCAGCCACTTGCAAGGGAAGGTAAAATCATTGCATCTACTTCTTTTGCAGCTTCTACTAGTATTGCAGATCTATCTTTATCAGTTTATGAGATTGAGATTCAGGGTGATTCAAATATAGATTCAGTCCCTACTTCCAAACTGGAAGCTAGGAAGATGACTAGAAACTCACCTAACACTCAGAAAGGAAAGACCCTTGCACTATGACATGCAATCTTACCTCCTTCAGGGAGATGCAATAGACTCCCTGTAAGATGCTATATGAAAGGGATCAGTATCACTACATTCAGAAGAATGGATATGATCATACACCTCTTCATACAGCAAGAGACAAAGGATACATTCCTCCTTCCTTCCATCATCAATTTTGGAGAAGAAAGAGAAGTCTACATGCTAGGCCCCATAATACCTATGCACAGCACACCATGCATGTTTCTTCACTACCTCATAGAGATGAATATTGCAGCAACATATTTTCATTTTTTTTCAAACTTGAGACCTGATTCTACCTGCTTAGATAGAGGGGGGGATTTTTTCCCATGTGGTTTTCCCCCTAGCTCCTTGTATTAAGCAATTACTTTATTTTACTTGATGTAATGGGTGACCTATGGTATTAGTTACCAGGGCCCACAGATTGTCCAAGTTAGAATTCAAGGGGGGTATTAGGATTATTAATCCTCACTTGTCCAATTTGGGCATATGTCTAAATTAGGAGTCATGTCTAAATCTAGAGTCCATCCAATCTATTTTTAGTCACTAGCACCATTGGGTCCACTTGGCCTGATTGGGGCACATGTTTCAGTTACTAAAGTGTGGGGAACACTAATTGAGGCCTACTTCCACTAATTGCACTCACATGCATCAGTTTAGGAGCCTCCTAGACCAATCCCTACAATTTAGGAGCCACTGGGAGTGCCGATACCAACCAAGGTCAGTTAAGTTGAGTTGGTGACTAGTCAAGCTAACTTAGGAGTCAGTTACATTTAGTTCTAGTCCTCTACATTCAGTTAGCACTAGGTTTGCATGGCTGCATGAAGGAGGGGAGCATTTCTCTCCTACCACAGTCAGTTAGCCTTAGTCAAAACTGAATGTAACACTTGAGTTGTGTTTTAGAACTCCAATGAACTCCGGTGATGGTTTAGAGAAGGTCAGTTAACCATTGAGTCCTTCGATAATGATTTAGACAAGGTCTTAGTTACCCACAGTCAAGTAGAGTGTAATCAATTCGAATTTCCTCTTGTGGATTCGAATTGCTTGTGGCTATTTAGCCATTGTACTTCATTGTAATTATTATCTAATTAATTTTTTATTAATGAAAGCATTCACAACTGCAAGCCATTTTTGCACTGTTTCATTCTTCAATTGCTGAGTAAATTGTGTGATCTATCTTGTGAGTTGTGTGTTTGTCCACAGATCTATGTGCTCAATTTAATAGAGAGGCCACCCCTATGCTAGGCTATGAAGCCACTAGGGAGAAGAAAACACCTACAAGATACTCTCACTCAACCCACAACCCATTCTTCTCTCTATGCTTAGCCAAAACTCATATAGAGCTCTACATAGATATTTCTCAACCATCACAACCATGGAACTCCTTTCAACTTCCCAACACAACATAAGGAAGGAATTCCCCTTCACTGATCCATAGTTACCTCAGGGAATCCTACCTTTGAAGTGCTTACCATTGTGTGTATTAAGAGTCCAATATGTTGTACGTTGTTGGAGAACCTCCTATAGCATTAAGTATGGCTTCTCAAGAATCCCAAAAGTAGCATAAATCAATGGATAAGGGTTCCTAGCTTAATTAACCTCTATGCTCACTGAAAACCATCTATTTTCCCTTTCCAAAATTCAACTTTTTCTCCAAATTCGAATTTTTGGGTTACACACAGTCTCGTAATGGGAATGAGCAAAAATAGGAAACTCTGCAACCTAGTGTATAAAAATGCATGAGATAATGATCAAAAGAGTGTACTTTAAGGGATATGAAATGGTGGTGAAAATACAATTGACATAGATTTTGACCATAGAAGAAAAGAACTACTGACAACTGACACAACTGTCACACCCCCCATGCTTCATTAACTACATTGAACTAACTTTTCCCACTAACCTCACACATGCATTCAATAATTGGGTTAATAGTAAAAAATGAATTGATCGGCCCATTTAAAGCAAATGGAATATTTTGGACGATTTCTAAGGTTGACACTTGGCAACATAGGATTTAATTTCCCAGTATGCCCCCTTTCCTCTTTTCCTCTGGTGGAATCATAGCCCCTTTGGTGATCTCTACACATCCATCTTAGACCATTTTATTAATATCCAACATAATATTTACACACATTTTGAATTGGAATGATAAGACAATCATACAGTCCAGATCAAATTAATTACATCATACATTCCTAATAGTTCATTGATCGATCCTTGGCCTTGAGCTTTGCACTAGGAATCCATAGTAGCATAATTACATAAATTTACCTAATTTTGATTAAATACATTCCAAATCAAAACTGGGGGTATTACAACACTACTTTCCTAGCATGTTTGAATTTTTTTTGTATAAAGATCGAAGCTTTCCCCATGCCAAGAGAAGATAACCATATGGTAAATCGCCGGAATCCTTTTGAAATTTCATTGAGACAATACAACTGGTAAGCTTTGACTCTACCTTAGTTACATTTGTCACTATTAAAGGAAAGGAAATATTGAAGGTCACAAATATGAGTTCTAGTAATTAAATTACCTAATAGAATGTCACCTAGAAAGAGTTTAGAAGATTCTAAGAAGCAGGTTGATCTTGTTGTAGATCCTAAAATATTTGTCGACCTTTTTGAAGATGTTTTTGACCCCAAAATTAATTTTCTCTCTTTAAACTCTTTGTGAATTCCCTTTAAGCAACCTGGATAGGATTTTGACATTTTGATATTTTCTTGGGAATGTGGTTTAACCCAATGCATCCTCCCTCTCGCTTTTGTCATGCCATATTTCGTTTTTAAGTGTTCATAATGCTACAACCCCTTGTCTCAATCGGTTTTATCCTATGAAGAAATGCAAAAATTGTTTTCATTATCCTCCACTTCCATTACAAAAATGTTAAACCTGCTTGAGCACCAACTTTGCAAATCAGAATAAGAATTGATAAATTGGTTCAATGGTTTATATCCTAAAAGATGGAGTCAATTGATACTTTCATGGAATCCTAAATAAGTGGAAAACCAAGAGCTTATGTTTCCCCTATAGAGGTCTATTTTTGTTGAAATATTGTAACTTCAAAGGATATTATAAATGTATTTTACTGATGTAACCCAAGGGAGAAGTTATTATTCCTTCGCTGGGGTGTTACTATTGAAATTGGTCATCATAGAGTCATGAGGTAAATCCTCCATTGTAAGTTGGGTCATTAGTACCCTAATGAATAATATAAAATATTGTTTTGAGTCTTCCTAGGTGAAGTCGATCCAGACAATTTAGTGGGGTCGGCTTGTTTAGGGTAAAAGTTAGTTGGCTCAATGTGTATACATAGAAGAGATGTGATTCTTATTTGAACACAGACCAACTCACTTAAGTAGCACATAGGAGAGAGAGAGAGAGAGAGAGAGAGAGAGAGAGAGAGAGAGAGAGAGAGATTAACAAGGAGGAGAATACTTGTTTTGGGGTTTTATCTTATACATCTTATATGGAGGAAGTTTTGTTGGGTTTTCTTCCCCTTGAGGGTTTCCCAGGATAAATACCATGTCTATCTTGTGATTGTGTTTATTTCATTGATTCTGCATATGCTACTGCTGTGAAATTGAATTGAATACTAATGATATCTAGTTTAGCATATGAAATCTTAACATGGTATCAAAGCTAACCTGAATAGGAAAGATTTCACAAGGAGGTGAAACTCTCTCTCCTCCCTCTCTAGAAGAAATCAGGGTTTCTGCAAATTTTGGAATTTGAAATACTGCTTGCATAGAAATTTGTGCCTCCCTAGAGCGCATCTAATGAGCCCAAGATGAAAATTTTGGGTGGTTGAATCTCCAGGAAAACCAAACCCTATTTTGGCCCTGGACCAGAAAACTACAGAATCAGAACCGGAAATTTTGTAGAGCCGCAAACTCACAAGTAGGATTTGAAGGGTGAAGATTTGGAATCTCCAGAAATCAGTTGGACCAAACAACTCACCTCAATCAATTGCATCTCTTGGTAAGGTCATCTTTCCATTTTGAAAAATTTCATTTTTTAGTGATGTATTGGACAAGATGGCCTCTGTTATAACTAGATCTTGTTCTTAGTTTATCTGTTCTTTTTGTCCTAATTTCCAACCATTGGTTTAAAATGATTTTACATTTTTTGTTGATTTTAAGAATTTTTGACAATCAATAATTTTTGTTGGATTTAATGCTTTTAATGGTTGAATTATTTCATTATTTTAGTTTTAAGGTTTGTCTTTTGGGCTTATTAGTTAATATGTATATCTTTAAGCTTTCAAAAACTTATAATAAAAGTTTATTTTAAGTTTTTCTTTATAATCTAACCCTCATTTTTTAGTCCTTTGTCAAATATTTTCTTGAGGAGATTCTTGTAGTAGCTCTGTTTTCCTGTTTTTGTCATTATCATTGGGAGTAGATTACAAGGTGATAAAAACGAATCCTCGAAAATAAAAAGAGGATTTTGTCCACAATAGAATCATTCACAAAAAACACTCTCATTTTTGCAACAAGGATTATTATTTTAGAGATTCGAGTTCATCTTTGTGGCATATTTTCAGGGTTGTAATTATTAAATAGTTTCTTGTTTTAGTCACAAATTTCCATCGCGTATTCCGATCAATTGAAGGAGAATTTTTAAAAACCAAGAGAGGTTTTTTTTCATAACAGACTCATTTAAAACAACATCTCTCAGTTTTTGTACAGGTGTCCCGGATCGAGAGATATGAAGGTGTCTTTGAGACCCAAATTTTTAGAAATTCGTCAAAGTTCCCCAAATCTGATTTGCTATTTTGGGTTAATTGTATTTAAATATTTTGAGTTATCATGTAACTAATTGATGTAACTGTTTCAAATTTAGACCTAGAAGGTAGTTATGGAACTAATTTACCTTTGTAATGATAAAAGTAAGACAAACATACAGTTTTGGGGGGGTTGACTCAAGGAGAGGCTTTTGGAGCTTTGAGATCTCAAGCTAGCACTTATAACTCTTATGTAAGTTGATGAATGTTATTGATTATATATAAACTGATAATCCTTTTTACCTATCATGCTGTTTCATTTCTGATCTGGTTGATTTGTCAGTCTACAATTTCATTTCTTATTTAAAGTTTTTATTCATGTAAATGCTTGTAGCTTGTGGGTGGAATTAGTATCTCATGTGTAATGTTTATGGATTATTGAGATGTGTTTGATCCTCAGTTTATCTAACTTGTGCAGGATTCAGTTCTGTATTAGCTTGTGAATGTTTATTACCTCCTTGTTGATGAAGTTTTAAAGCAAAACCCTAAAAAACCAATTTCATTTTCTTTTCTTTTTGAGATTGTGTTAGCTTGTTCTTGTGGTAGTCTAGGAATAATTTCTAGCACTAACATATTTGGCGCCGTTGCTGGGGATGGAAATCAAGATTATATTCCCCGAGAAGAAACACAATGACACAGATTTGACTCTTGATGGCAAACAAGAGAAGGACATAGAGATAGACTGCAATCATCTGCCTGTCGACTCCATGATTAAAGATTCCTCTGCAAGGAGAATTTTGTTGATAGAAAAATGAAGAAGCCAAATGGAAAGACTAGGCATCAGCTTGTTACTTTCCTCCATAAGGTTTTGTTCTTATTCATCAGTTCTTTCCTGTCTTTCCCATTGCATGTCAAAATAATTATTTTTTGTTTTGTCTATTTCGATGATCATAAACCTTCAGGTACATATCCCTCTTTGGAAGAAGAAAGTCTGCATTCTTCTTGTTTTATTGATGCTAATCATATTCCTTCATTTGAAATACATGTGCAACATGATATATATATACCCATATCTCTTGAACCTGATTATTCTGGTCATCTTGTAGAGAATAAAGTTGATCCATTACCTTCTACCATCACTGCCAAAACTTCCGAACAGTTTGTTGAGCCTCATTTTCGACTCACAGATTTTCAGTCTAGACTTAGACAGAAGATGTTTAAAAATCTTAGGCTGCCATCTCTCTTACATTCTTATTGTTCCTACTTTGTTGAATATCTTCCCCATTTTACTGGAAAAGACCATATTACAACAAAGAAGCATTTAGGATCTTTTCATAATTTCATTGATAATTTTGAAATCATGCATGAGGATGTTGTCATGAGGTTATTTTTGAAATCCTTTGCTACAGATGTTGGGTTTTGGTTCCAAAATTTAAAAGCTGATTCAATTGGATCGTGGGAAGAGTTACATGATGTCTTTTTGAAGTATTGGGGTAAGAATAAATCTTATGATCAATCTCTTTCCAAATTTAATAGTTTGAAAAGGGAGAATGATGAGCCAATTACTAAATTTAATTGGAGGTTTCAAAGTTTTTATATCAGTATGCCTACGAAGATCAGACCTTCGGAAAAACTTGCTATGGTATATTATGTTATGGCTCAACATTTAGATCTTGTCTTTTTCCTGTTAGAAAGGAAATCATCATCTTTAAGACAATTGTTAGAGGATGCAAAAGGAGTGTAGGAGAACATCCGAGCTTGCAAAATGCTTCAAGATCAGGCTCATGTTGAAGATATACAAGCTGATGAACAGGAAGAAGAACATAGGTATCATTCGGATTTAAAACAGTTTTCTTCATCATTTTCAGATTTTCCTATTAACAAGGATATAAATGATGCTTGTGTTGATTCTTCATATCAGTTTGTTGACGTTTTAGATGATAATATACTTTCCGTGGATTATAGTAGAAATTTCCTAGCTCCTGCTATGAGATTATCATGTTATGAAGAAGAAGTTGTTTCTCTTCAACCTCTTACTATTGATATAAGAAATAAGTTGCCATTCTTGACTTATGGTCACTTTCAGAATTTTATTTTTTCAAGTTTTGGTCAAGTGTTTTATTTAAAGGTCAAGAAGCAGTTTGAAGAGCCCTTGATTTCCATTCTTGAGCCAAAGTTTAGAAAGAACAACAATGGAGAGGAAGAGAATGCTTCGCTTTATGATGAATATAATGAAGACATTGAAGTTTTAAATCGGAAATTCCATGATCTGCAGAAACCAATTGTAGGTGAATTGTATTCCAAACTTTTTACTGAACAAGAAAAAATTCTAAATTGCTTTGACTCTCAAATTGATAGCAGTCAGACTGTAGATACTTTGAATGTAATATTATATGTGTCTAATATCCATGGCCGTGATAACTTTGCTGCTCAAAACCATTATGAAAAAATGCCAATTTTTTATGGATATAAAGAAATACTATAGCCATTCTTTCAATCCTCATTAGTTAAGAAGCACTCTTCAGAAATCAGTCAGCTTGGGTTAGTGGAAGATATAAAACAAGATGAGCTCAACAGAATCTAAGATTTTATATATTTTTCTCTTATTGCATTATCTCATGGAGTATTGAGGATTGAGGACACCCATTTGCAGTCCATTCTTATTAACAACATGAAGGAATAATTTTGCATGAGTTTCATGATCCCATGGCTTCTTGGATGGAGTTGTAGTTTTCAAAGGTTTCTAATGCTCTCGCTTTTGGAATACTTCCTATTTCCAGTCATAAGTATCAGCTGCCTACAGACTCTTTATTGCATCTTTTGTGGGTCGTCTCAAATAGCAGCATGCATGGAATTATGATTCTTAGTCAAATGGTTTCTTGGCTTCACTGGAGTATGATTACACTTAATTGGGTTGTTTCCTCCAATTAGAAGTAGGGGTAAATAGCAGAATAAGCTCACTATATGAGCATGTATATTCTATTCAGTATGCTGGTTTGTAGTAGTAATTTTTCATTTAAGAGTTATGTGTTCAGAGTTTGAGAAATTTGTAGAGATTTGGTAAATGACTCCATCACCTAATGAATAAGGCACAAGGTCTACAGGTTCTTGAAGCCTCACATGGAGGACTTCATCCTGTAACAAGAGCCAAATGTTATAAGTAAATCTTGTTCTTTGTTTATCTGTTCTTTTTGTCCTAATTTTCAACTGTTGGTTTAAAATGATTTTACATTTTATGTTGATTTTAAGAATTTTTGACAATCAATAATTTTTGTTGGATTTAATGCTTTTAATGGTTGAATTATTTCATTATTTTAGTTTTAAGGTTTGTCTTTTGGGATTATTAGTTAATATGTATATCTTTAAGCTTTCAAAAACTTATAATAAAATTTTATTTCAAGTTTTTCTTATATAATCTAACCCTCATTTTTTAGTCCTTTGTCAAATATTTTCATGAGGAGATTCCTGTAGCAGCTCTGTTTTTCTTGTTTTTGTCATTATCATTGGGAGCCGATTACGAGGTGATGGAAATGAATTATAGAACACAAAAATAGGTTTTTTTCTAGAAAAAAATCATTCACAAAAACCTCTCTTAGTTTTTTAACATCTATTATCGTTTCAGATATTTGAGTTCATCTTTGTGTCCTATTTTCAGGGTTTGAATTATTTAATAATTTCCTGTTTTAGTCACAAATTTTCAGCACATATTCCGATCAATTGAAGGGTAATTTTTATAAACAAAGAAAGGTTTTTGTTCATAACAGACTCATTTAAAACAACCTCTGTCAGTGTTTTCACATGTGTCTTGGATCGAAAGATATGAAGGCGTCTTTGAGACCCAACTTTTCAGAAATTCATCAAATTTCCCCAAATTTGATTTGCTATTTTTGGGTTAATTCTCTTTAAATATTTTGAGTTATCATGTAACTAATTGATGTAACTGTTTCAAATTTAGACCTAGAAGGTAGTTATGGAACTACTTTACCTTTGTAATGATAAAAGGAAGACAAACATGCAGTTTTTTTTTGGAGGGGGGGGGGTGTTTGACTCAAGGAGATGCTTTTGGAGCTTTGAGATCTCAAGCTAGCACTTATAACTCTTATGTAAGTTGATGATTGTTATTGATTATATATAAAATGATAATCCTTTTTACCTGTCATGTTGTTTCATTTCTGATCTGGTTGATTGCTCAATCTACAATTTCATTTCTTGTTTAAAGGTTTTATTCATGTAAATGCTTGTAGCTTATGGGTGTAATTAGTATCTCATGTGTAATGTTTATGGATTATTGGGATGTGTTTGATCCTTATTTTATCTAACTTGTGCATGATTCAGTTCTGTATTAGCTTGTGAATGTTTATTACCTCCTTGCTGATGAATTTTTAAACCAAACCCCTAAAAAACCAATTTCATTTTCTTTTCTTTTTGAGATTGTGTTAGCTTCTTCTTGTGGTAGTCTAGGAACAATTTCTTGCACTAACAGCCCCAGGCACTAGGCTTGAGGACAAGCTAGAAGGAATAGAAAACTTCCTAGCTTGGAAGTATAGGATTGGTCTCTTTCTGAAGGAGAATGACATTGAGAAGTACATCAAGGATTAAGTTGCAGAACCTAAAGAAGATGAAGCCAAGGAGAAGCATGAACATGACCTAATCAAGGAAATGAGGATCATTGTTGATTATATCAAAGATCACGTTATCCCTCAAGTTTCATCTAAGAAGACACCTAATAAAATGTATGATGCAGTTTCCAAAATGTATGAGGGAAGGAACATCAACAAAAAGATGAATCTGAGAGCTCAACTGAAGGGCACCAAGATGATCAAAGGAGAATCAATTCAAGATTACTTCACAAGGGTCTCTTAGTTTCAGAGAAGAACTAAGTGTTATTGGAGACACCCTTAATGAGGATGAACTAGTTATGTCTACTCTCAATGGTCTCACTAGACCTTGGGACTCATTCATATAGACTCTGTGTGCCAAAAAAGAAGGTATGAAGTGTTACACAGTATGAGAATATTGCATACAAGAAGAAGCTAGAGTATCCAACAAAGAATCTCTACTCAGAGAACATGATCAGGCTCAATCCATCCATACTAAAGGAAGAAAAAAATCAAACTTCAAGAAGAGTAATCGCAAACCTTCAAAGAAGAAGTTTCAGAAGAATAAGGATTACTCAAAGTATCAATGCTACAATTTCATAAGATAGGACACCTTGCCAGAGAGTGTCCATCACCAAACAAGAAGAAGAAGAACAAGATACATCACGCTAATCTAGTTGAATATGAGGATGATGAAGAAGAAAGACCTCGAAAGAGACTAACTAGAGATGAATATGTAGAAGATTATGTATTATTCTCTGCACTCTATGGGTCTGTAACACCTAGAGAAGATACATGACTTATTGAGAATGGTGCTTCAAAGCACATGACAGGGAATAAGAAAAATCTGTCAAGAATTGAAGAAAAGAACTCTCCTCGGGAGGTATCAATGGGAGATGACTATCAATATCCCATCAAAGGTATTAGTGAATCAAGCTACAAGCTTGAATCTGGGACTTCCATGAAGATGTAGGAAGTACTATATGTACCAGGTTTGGAAAAGAACTTACTTTCCATCTCTTCTCTAAATAAGAAAGGATATAGAGTTGATTTTATTGATGGACAAGTACTTATGTGGTCCAAAGGAAACACACTTGAAGATGTTGTGGTCATTGGAGAAGGAGGAGGACTGTACAAACTCAAAGGCCATCTAGAGATAGCCCTTGTCCATGAGACTACCAGCCCAAGTGAAATATGGCATAGGAGGATTGCTCACATCATCTACAAAGCACTACCCTATGTGAGAAAGTTGGTAATAGGATTACCAGATCTGAATATCGATCACGAGGTAACTTGTAAAGGATGTGCAAGAGGAAAGAACATCAAGAATCCCTTTCCGAAAAGAGAAACAAAGACTAAAGGTACATTGGAACTAATTTATTCTGATGTATGTGGTCCTATGCCCTCCATATCATTAAGTGGATATGCGTATTATGTAAAATTTATTAATGACTATTCAAGAAAGACTTGGATATACTTCTTGAATAACAAGAATGAAGTGTTTAGGAAATTCAAGGAATTAAAATCCTTGATAGAGAACCACTTAGAAAGAATAATCAAGACACTGAGATCATATAATGATGGAGAATACACTTCAAAGGAATTTGAGGCATTCTGTAAGGAGGCAGGAATCAAGAGGGAACTAACCACTCCCTATAATCCCCAACATAATGGTGTTTTAGAAAGAAAGAATAGAAATGTCATGGAAGCAGTGAAGACCATGATTTGTGACCAAGACCTCCCCATGCACCTACGGGTTGAAGTAGAAAGAACATACATATATGTGTAGAATAGATTATCTCATAGTTGTCTTGGATTCAAGACTCCTTAAGAGATTTATACAGGAAAGAAACCTGAAGTGAGCCATATCAAGCTATTTGGTTGTCCAGTATATGTACATATTCCAAAAGAGAAGAGAACCAAGTTGGATCCTTTTGGAAAGAAGGGAATATTTGTTGGATATTGTGAAGTCTCCAAACCCTTTGGAATATACATCTCAAGATTCCATCATATCAATATTAGTAGGGATGTAACATTTGATGACGAGATAGCTCTTAAGAAATCTACAAAGGTGTAAGCTTGAAGAAGTACATGAAGAGGATGTACCTCCGAGAATGGTAGAAGTTGAACCCTGTCTTGAAATAGTAGCATCTAAAGATCATGATATGCTAAAACAAGAACCCCCTACTACGAATATCTCTCGCAAGAGAAAACTTGATTGGGTAAGAGAAATCATTCAATAAGTAGAGAGATATGGAGCTCCAGAAGGCTCAACAAGAACAAGCAAAAGATCAAAGCCATACTCTAGTTATGCAGTTTTTACGTGTGACCTTGTAGATCAAGAACCCACCAACTATGAAGAAGATGCACAGATGAAAGAATGGGTTGAAGCAATGACGAAAGCATACTAGTTGATAATGAAGAATGATGTTTGGGATATAGTTCCCAAACCAGAAAACAAAAGTGTGGCATCTTTGAAATGGATCTACAAAATAAAACATGTTGTTGATGGAAGTATTGAAAAGTACAAGGCAAGATTTGTGGATAGAGGATTCTCTTAGAAAGAGGGGATTGATTATGAGGAAAATTTTTCTCCAATATCAAGGTACACTTCCATCAGAACCATCATGGCACTTGCTTCCATGATGAAGTGGGATCTACACCAGATGGATGTAAAGACAACCTTCCTTAATCATGTGATTGAGGAAGAGGTTTACATCGAACAACCACAAGGATTTGAAGTCGAAGACAAAGTGAATGATGTATGCAAGTTGAAAAAGGATATGTATGGACTGAAGCAAGATCCTAGTGCTTGGTATGGTAGAATAGATGGCTTCTTGACAAGATTGGGCTTCACCAAGAGTAAAGTTGATCCTAACCTTTGCATGAAGGTTATGGATGATGAACCTATCATACTATTATTGTATTTTGATGATCTATTTTTGATTGGAAATGAGAAACATATCACAGATTGCAAGAAGAAACTAGCTGAAGAATTATAGATGAAATATCTTAGATTAATGCATTATTTCCCCTGGCTGGAAGTGTGGCAAAGCCCAAAAGGAATCTTTCTGAACCAGGGAAAGTATGCAGTAGAAATCTTAAAAATATTTAATATGTTGGATTGTAAAGCCATGGCCACACCCATGGAAACCAACATGAAGTTGTTATATCATGATTCATCAAAGTTAGTGGACATGACTCAGTACATATAGATCATTTGATCTTTGATGTATCTGATGAATACAAGGTCAGATATATGCTTTGATGTGAACACCTTAAGTTAGTATCTAGTTAAACCTGGATGGGTTCACCTGATAACTGCAAAGAATGTGATGAGGTACCTAAAAGGTACAATAGACTTGGGACTTTACTATGGTAGAGATCATGACTACAAATTATATGGATATATGGATTCATATTGGGTAGGAAGTGCCGCAGACAAGAAGAGAACCTCAAGTGGATGTTATTGTCTGGGATCCGCCATGATCTCATGGTTTAGTAAGAAATAGTCCAGTGTTGCTCTCAGTATAGCTAAAGTAGAGTACATAGTAGCTTGCTCTACTAGTTGCGAAACGATATGGCTTCAAAAACTTATGTCAGGATTATTTGATGTAGATTTGTACAGAGATTCTTTGTGACAACCAGAGTTGCATAAATATGACAGAGAATCCGGTGTTCCATGATAAATCAAAGCACATAGAAATCCGATTTTTTTGTATAAGGGATATGGTACAAAAGGGAGATATTAAGCTCCATTATGTGAGTACTGATGAGCAAGTTGTTGATGTATTGACCAAGCCTCTATCTCAAGTAAAGTTTGAATATTTTCATGACAATCTTGGTGTAGTTTGAAAATACTTTTCTCGCAAGGAGGAACAATTATGGTACTACAAATGATGAAGATATGGACCTTATTTGGAGAGGAACAAGTCGAAGATATGGACTCTCCTCAGAAAGGAAGATCAGGTCAAAGACATGACCCTCCTTGGACAAAGGGGGAGCAGGTTGATAATATGGATCCTCCCAGGAAAGGGGGAGTGATGATAATACTGACATCGATGATGGGATGACAGTGATGATGACAAGGATTGACATTCACTTGTGGATGATAGTATCCTCTCTTGAGGATGGCAGGTATAACACTATGTTCATGAGAGTGGTACTTACTAAGGATGGCCCTACAAATGTTACTCTCGCATGGAGAGTACCCACATTCATTTTTGGATACCGTAGAATAACGCTCGCTCAAGAGTAGTGCTAGCCACTGTGGTAAGGATGCTCTACGATGAGTCCTCATGAAATATAGGGATGACATTTTGTATGCAGTCGAGATCTGCTTTGCAAACAATACTCTTGTATGGAGAGTATGTCTGCATTCATATGTAGATACCATAGAATAACAATCGCTTGGGAGTGGTCCTAACCTTAGTGGTATGGATTCTCTATGATGAGTCCTCACGGACGTCATAGTATAATTCTCACTTGTGAGTGGTCCTAATCTCAGTGGTAAGGATGTTCTATGATGAGGGTTGGCATTTTATATGCGGTCGAGATCTTCTCTGCAGACAATACTCTTGCATGGAAGAGTATGATTACACACAAGTGTAGATACCGTAGTATAACACTCACTTAGGAGTGGTACTAACCTTAGTGGTATGGATGGTCTACAATGAGTCTTCATAGACGACAGGGTTTGCATCTAGGTGCGGTCGAGATCTACATTCAATGTAGACGATCCAGCTGATCGATATTATGTATCAGATTGATGGACGATTGCACCATCCTTGGGCCTACATACTAAAGTGATAGGGTTTGATCATCCCATAAAGAGATCACGTGTATTGCACGTAGCTTGGTGGCGAAGGATCAATAATATCAAAGTGCGGTTACAAAGGATCAAGAAGATCGAAGTGTTCCTGCTACAAAGGATCAAGAATATCAGAGTAATGCTACAAAGGATAAAAGATCGAAGTGCTTCTACGAAGGACCGAGAAGATCGGAAGTGCTGCAAAGAATTGAAGATCGAAGTGTTGCGGCAAAGGATCAATAAGATCAAAGTGTTGTAATGAAGGACTGAAAGATTGAAGTGTTGTTGCAAAAGGATCAAGTGGTTGCATGATGCAGAAGATGAAGACATTATGAAAACTTCCTATGACGTATAGATGTATTACCTCGATACTGCTCAAAATATTGTCTCTCGGTTCTCCTATAGTATATGATGATGTTGTCAGTAGAATAACCTTCTCGTTAAGGGGGAGTATTGAAATATTGTAACTTCAAAGGATATTCTAAATGTATTTTACTAATGTAACCCAATGGAGATGTTATCATTCCTTGGTCGGGGTGTTACTATTGTAATTGGTCATCATAGAGTCATGAGGTAAAGCCTTCATTGTAAGTCGGTTCATTAGTAACATAATGCATAGTATAAAATATTGTTTTGAGTCTTCCTAGGTGAATTCAGCCGAGACAGTTTAGTGGGGCCAACTTGTTTAGGGTAAAAGTCAGTTGGTTCAATGTGTATAAATAGGAGAGTTGTGATTCTTCTTTGAACATAGAATCACTCACTTGAGTAGCGCATAGGAGAGAGAGAGAGAGAGAGAGAGAGAGAGAGAGAGATCAACAAGGAGGAGAATACTTGTTTTGGGGTTTTATCTTATACATCTTATACAGAGGAAATTTTGTTGGGTTTTCTTCCCCTTTAGGGTTTCCTAGTATAAATATTGTGTCTGTCTTGTGATTGTGTTTCTTTCAGTGATTCTGCATATGCTAATGCTCTAAAATTGAATTGAACACTAATGATATCTAGTCTAGCAGATGAAATATTAACATTTTCCAGAAGATTCCCAACACTTGGTCACTATGCTTTCCTTGGTCTTAATTTATGATGATCACTCTGTTGTGGATGAATTGATTATTAGCTTGATTGTCCAAATCTTTATTTAGGTAAAATACCAAGTGATAAGGTTTGATTTTTCTTTGTTCTTGTCAAATACTAAACATGAACATTTTTATGGATTTATCTCTTTCAAATTTTTTCAGATATAAACCATATTTGATTTATTGTATCATGTACTTTCAATACCCTCAACTTGAAAATCTTTCTTTAAAGAGATTGACTCTTGAAGGTAATGCAATACCTGTAACTGAATGCAATCAAATTGCGATCCCTTATGCTTAAGGTTTTAATGCATTCGTAGATACCTTTCTACTTGATGTCCAGAAAATTAGCCACAATGTTTATCCAAAAGGACGGCAGAACAATTTCGAGCCATGTTACAGTTAAGAGACAAGTGAAAAGTAAGAGGCTGGTTGTTATATCTCGATTGCACTGTACCGATGATTTATGGTTTCGAAGCGAGACCTTACAAGTTACCATTTTACATATTTCCAAGGTTATTTCCTCTAGAATATGCTAGAGAAAGAATCACCATTGATGCATGACATTTCTCATAAAAATACACAAGATGGATATTGAAGAAAAAGAGGAAATTTTAAACAAAGTTATTCCATATCTATGGAGATAAATTAGAAGCCAAGTACAAATACATAGAAATATACAAGTGATTATGCAAGAAGAAAATATATAAATGATGAAAAAAATTCTAGCATTAGCACAAGAAAAATGTTTCAGTGTGAGATTAGGAGCAAACGAGTTTAAGGAAAAATTTAACCCTCTTATTCAAATAGGCCTTCCATCATCGTGGATGAAGGATGGTCTTTAATACTATTTTCAATTTTACATAGATAGTACATTGGAAGATAATAAAACATACATTTGGGATCTAGTCCAAGACTTCCCATCTCTCAGTTATGAGTATTATTGATCGGGTTGTTGCACCGCGAGTAGTGAGGTGCTTACAACCAAGTATGGGGGATATGTGTAACGTTACATAACTATGTCACATTATGTACCCAAAAAAAAGTAGTTCCCACTATGGGGGAGATATGTAACATTACGTAACGATGACACGTTATGTACGAAAAATAAAAATTAATTCCCAGTATGGGTGAGATGTGTAACGTTATGTAGCATTGTCACGTTATGTACCAATAATAAAATAAAAAACTAGATGTCTCTTGGTGCTTGATAGATCCACCTTTAGGATGGATATATGTTGTTCGATATGAGAATTGGCATCACATTTTGTTTTCGTACTTGATATTTTTAGATCTTATAATCACCATACTTTTGATGGTGCTTTCAACAACCAATTAGAAGGAAACTTGCAGAATGTCAATTTTAACCTAGTTTTGAGCACATAGAGTTAAAGAATACTGAAGGAATTTTGAGAATGGAATCAAAGGAGCAGAGTGACTGATTCTTATTATGAAATGAAGGAATATTATAGATTAGGGTCGTGACAACAACATTAGGTGGTTACAGGAACGCACCAATAAACTCCAACACACAAGAACTATAAAAACTAGCTATCTTAACATTTTACAAATGGATTTCGAAACACGTGGAATGTTCATGCTTTGAATGTAAATGAATGGGATAATGCAAAATACTGTATAAATATGTAATTTAGCTCTGTGAGAAAGGTTGAATACATTCCTCCTTAATGGCTAGCTACATACACAAATAGTGTAGTTGAAATGAGGGCCACATCAGCCTCTTGGTATGCAAGGAGAGCATCACCCAAGCAAGAGATGCCTAAGAAACTCAATAACAATTTCAATAATCAACAAGATAGCCTATGCTAGTGAATCTTGCCTCTTCAGTTATACTTTTCCTTTCTTCTCAATACCATTCTCCAATACCGTGGATTAGAGAAAACCATAGACTTTACTAGATTGCCAGACTTAGACAAAACTAGTGACAAATACCATGGATCATCCCAAAGCCATGCTTTGAGTTATTAATGGTCCATAATTGTTCCACTACCTCCATAAGTGCTCCCTCTAACCTCTTTAACCATTTCCCTTCCTTTTTTCAACCACTTTGATCTCTTCTTTCCCCTAATTACACTGAGTTTCCATGTTTTGAGGAAATGAACAAATACATTGAATAATAATCCCATTTGGTCTAAAAACCTTCCTAGGAACCTCTTTGACATACTAAACTCATTCAATGCATGGGATAAGCCTCTTTAGCTACACCATGTCCCTCTTCAAACATTGGACCAACTCAAGTAGTGTTTTGTGGACAAAACTTTGGCTTTGAACCAATATTACTTTCCAATTCAAACTAGATGTATCGAATATTATTTCTGGGGAAAATAATTATTTTTGTAGCCCATATCTACTTACTTAACTCATAATGAACCTGTAGCATGATTTTCACTTTCACATTGGTTTGGAGTTGTTCCTCCTTGGACTCTTCTCCACTAATAATTACTTCCAACCTTAGGATGGCCAACTTACAATACTTTCAACCACATGCAGACTTAGCTTATTTTATGAATCAACTAAAGTTCACCATCTCCTTTATGCATTTTCCCAAGTCCAATATACATCAATGTGGCATTATTCTTAACATTGGGCCTTAGGATTAGCAAATAATAAACCCAAATCACCACCTAGGTTTGCATGTTTTACGAAATCTTGATATCCAATATGAGATCAAAAGTATTCAAAAGTTGTAATTGGTTTTAAGGAGTGTTAAACAGGTACACATCCCCAAGGTTATGAAACGTGTTTCCATACCCCTAGATGTCTCGGAAACTTTGAAACTCCATTGGAAACTTTGAAGACACGATCGAATGAATTTGAAGAAGCCAGATGATGGAACATAAGGTTCACTAGCTTTACAATTAACGAAATTAAATATGGAGCCAAAATAAAAGGTGAGAGGATTAAGTGCTTTGATCACTAACCTTGACCTTGGAATTTAAGTGTGAGACCTTAGAGCCGATATTCTGTATGTTCGTTAAATGTGCCAACAACCATACACTCAACGAAACTTACAAGCGATCTATCGAAATATACGATGAAATGCCATGTCTGCACACAACTCCACCCCTTACCATGAAACTGTTAAACATTCTTTCGGAAATAACCAGTAAGACAAACATCCATCATCCTGTACATAAGAATTCAACTGATGTTAATTCCAACGGCAATTATCAAACATGTGATTTGGAAGTAGTTCATCGACTATTGCAAAACAGTCTACTGATTTTATGAATTTCCAGAGAAAATCTACATAACGTAACCCTGCAAATAGAGGTTTCATCTAATATTAATATCAAACGAGTATTCATCTATCTCATATTTTTTTCTGAAGCAGCAGCATACTGGTACTTAGGCTTTAATACAAAATGTCATGTTTATGATTTCTAGCGGTTTCAGATTACATGCAATATGAAATACAAATGGGAGAATATTAAGCATGTCACTTGCCATTGAGTATGTACCGTTCGATTTGAATTGCTTCAGATTCAACTATTGCATTTGAATTGCTTAACTCTTAAGATTCGTGGATATGTATTGGACGCCAAAGGGCATTTGCCATTTAGTGCTTTGCTGGATTATCAATCCCATACAATACAGTCAATGTCACCTGTACAAATAACCTGTACTTCACTATCCATGTTGGCTTAATGGAGGAGGAAAATCAAACTATCCATACAGCAAAGTTGTAAACCTCAATGTCGTATATTACACTACCATAGTTTCATCCTAACTTCGTAACTCCGGATCTATCCATTGTTTAGGTTTAGCTTTATGAACAGTTCAACATTGAAATTACCAATTAACAGTACTGAGATTTTTACAGCAGTTTGCCCAGTTATGAAATATTGCAGATAATCTCCATGTTTATGAAATAGAGCAAGGACTAATAGTTGCATATTGAATTATCAGATAAAGATGATGACAGTAAAGAAAAAACACAGCTCAGCTCTTTAAATGATATCTCTATATATGAGATGTTATACATATTCTAAAACAAATATTAGTACATGTTTCAAAGCTCCGGAGGGATAGACAGCTATGGAGAATGTGGAAGGATGGACGAGTCTGCTCTTCCCAACAATGGGAGAACAAGGGATGAAAGATGCCAATGAAACCCAAGAAGAAGTGAGAAAGACTTGCAAGGTCAAGAAACTGCCTAACAAGAAGAAGAAATACTGGCTTGGCAGAGATTAGCAGGTACACATGGGAAAAAAAATCTATTGTAAAAATAACAGAGGGACAATTTCAATAACAATGGAAATAGAACAAGCTGAGAGAGAGTGAGTGAGAGATGAATAATAATAAGCTCAGGCAGGATAGCACCTACTGTAAACCTATGGAACAGCATTGCTCATGGTGGTTGAACTTAAAATTAGAAGAATGCATTGTAATCTAACTCTACTCCTCAGGCTGTATTGGCATTCTTCTAGTGGATAAACTCCTAAAACAGTTTTATCTTCACAATCAACGTACCCCAGAGCCGTTTTCAAGTGAAGTTCATCAACGTCTGCAATACAATGGTTATGATTAGTAATCAAAACAAGACACCCAAATCATTATCTCTCTTGATTAACTAATCAATAGAGCCAGGATTCTGATAACAATCAATAGAAACATGATTCTGATAAAAACCATACTTGAGAACAGCAAGCAGCCAAATGTAAGTCTTATGATCATAAAATTTGAAAGAAAAAAAACACAAGAAAGAAGGCCGGACGAATTCTAAGTGGGAAGCCTTACAATTCATCGACTTCGTCATCATCTTAAGAAAAGTGACCTGAAAGCTGATAGATATAAGTATACAGTGGCCCAAAAGCTGATATGAAATATATATTATATATATATTGGTACTGTGAACATGTCACAACAAACAGAAAGAACTGTGGGGTAAGTAAAGTAGACTTTGAAACAGGCTTTGTACATCTTCGCTCAAATATCTCCCATACCTCTTCAGGATCTGCTTATCACTTTTCTTCAGACAAGCGGCATAGATGTTCTCTTAATTACACGACTCTGAAAATTTATTACGCCATTATTGTACTTATTAATGATGATGTAAACATTAATGGACGGAGTTGGAAACCAATAGTGTATAAGTTTTGAGGAGTAGAGGAGATTAAATTTGTGGCAAAGTTGATCATGCTTATTGATGGACTTAATAAAGCTCTCACTAGGTAGATTTTGTTTGAGGGATACATCGATTTCGAAATCATCATGGTATAACTTTGGTTTGGTTTTGTTTACATTATTTGAGAACATTGTGTTGGAATTTGAATATCGGAGGTTGGAATATGAATATCTGGTTTATTTGTTAGTTTAAAGTGTGAGTGGTGCATTGATTTATATTTTATTTTATGTTTAATTAAAAATGAAAATTATTTTCAATTATTGAAGATCAAAATACTTAATATCACAATTTGGTTGTCAAATTTTATTTAAATGTTTTTTTAAATCATTAATAAAACAAATCTATCCATACTTTTGACTCGATGTTAACCATCTAATCTTACAAAAGAACTCATACACCTAATACATGATCTCACAATATCATTGTTTCTATTGAAAGTGACCGTGAACTTTATCCACCACAAACCACAATTACATAATACTCGTATTAGTTAATCATCTAGCAGCTCAAGGTGGTGGAAGTTGTATAAAGATTATGTAAAAGCAAAAGTTATTTTTTCAAATTGTTTTTAATTTTGAATCAATTAAAATTATGATATTTAACTTTGATATTTTAAAATTATAATATTTAAATTTTTATAAACATTTTATCTATTTTATTTAAATAACATTTTTATAAATCCATTAAAAATAATAATTTTCTTTATCATATTCTCATACATAGGAAACAAGTACATTCCACTTGCTATCAAAACCACACATGGTGACTTGGCTTTAAAGAAGAGATTGTTTTAATGTAAACACTTCAAAGTGTTTTCAATTGTTTCCATTTTTGAAATGGACGTTCATTACTTGTATGTATTTAAATATTTGTGGGGATTTTTTGTAACTTTCAAATATTATTGTTTAAAAAATTATCAAAATAAATAAAACTAATTAAAAAGTAGATGAGTAAGCTAATAAAAATGTGTTAATATAAAGTTTAAAAACCATATATGTACTTTCAATATAAAGGCATTGGAGTTCTTACACATGGGTTTTAATAAAATATGTAAGTTCGTACACTTTTTCTTAATTTTTTTCTAGTTTGTTTTGTGACTTGTAGGACTAGTATGAGGTTTAAGAAAACATAACCCAATGGTATCTAAGCCCTCAAAATCACCTTAGGATTGCATGAGACTGAGGCCATACCAACCTTTTAGCATGACTAGATTTTAAGTGTCTCCTTCCAACTACCTTGTGGGGTTCAAGCTCGAGTCACCATGCAAAACGAGGCCCATTGAAACCAACTAAGTTAATCGGATTTGATTTTTTTTAAGGAAATGGGGATGGAATTTGATCCACTTATATGTGCACAAGTCACAAAATCATTTAATACAATATCTCTAGGTGAAACCACACATTCAACCACTAGCTCAAGATGACCACATGCCTTCAAGCTAGACCCTCAATGGAATTGAACCTTTCCTACTAGTGGAAAATTTCTCACTCTTCACTATTGGATCTAACCCCTTTGAGATGAAAATGTGAAGGATGTGGGGGTGGGATTTGATCCAATTATGTGTGCATGGGTCATGAGATCATTTAATACAATATATTTCAGTACAACCACTACCTCAAAGTGACCACATGGCTTTAGGCTACACCCTCACAGGTATTGAACCTTATCCAATAGTGAAAAACTCCTCTCTCTTCATCAATGGATTGAACTCGTTCAACATTTCAATTAAAGGACATATGGGTGGGATTTGATCCATTTATGTGTGCACGAGTTGCAAAATTATTAATACAATCCCTTTGGGTGCAACCACAAGTTCAACCACTATTTGAAGGTGATCAAATGTCTTTAGGATAGGCCCTCACAAGAATTGGACCTTTCCCATTAGTGAAAAACACATCGCCCTTCACCAATGGATCCAGACCCTTTTGGAATTTATCTCTTAAACTTTACCAATCAAATAGGACGAGGTTTAGACATGACAATTCTCTCATTATCAATTTTAAGAACACTAAAAAAAGCATCTAAATATTACAATCTAGGAAAACTATACTCACATTCTTTGAAAAGATTTACATTGATGAAGACTTAAGTAGAATCCAATATGAAGACTTAGCCAAAATGGTTGAAGAAAGGAAAATGGGTAGTCATGTATAGTGGGAGAGTTAGAATCACGAGTCCCATTGTAAGTTGGTCCAAATCATGGCACTAACCCCCAAATTCTACCTTATGACAAAATCCCTTGAGTATTATAGATACTTCGTCAATGATACTTTATGGTGGTTCATTGTTCTTCACAATAATCTTGTTTGAGGACACAAGGAGAAACTTTGACATGATGCTCTTTATCAAAACTCATCATACCAATATGAATCCACACACCCTCTCTTTCTAGGATATAGTACTTCCTATCGGTGCACATACTGAAATATCACCTTGGAATGAGAGGATCTAATGGGATTACAAGTCTTAACATAGATTATCTATCTCCCTATACCCAACTCACAGTGACTCAAATGTTCAAACTAGGTTATTATGGATGTCCCTGGCAACAAATCACCCTTTCAAAAATATCTTCTTGAGTGGATGCTACTTTCCTCTAGTTTCATCATAATTTTTTTCCATTATAGACGCTGGCGTGTTTCCTTTCACATCTTTGCAACTTGAAATATCAAATTCACGAGGGTTGAAGACATTCTTCTTGAATGGGAATTTGGTGAGAGAACTTGCTACATGTTATACACATGACATGGCATTTACTCTTACCCATTGATTACTTGGATAGTGTGTTTCCAAGAGGATGCTTTACATTTGATTTAGATAATAAAAGAGTGACACTTTTGTTTGTATGTGTTATATTCCTTGCATATGCGGGTTTTGGGGGGGGGTTCCGCCTGACGATCCCCTCCACTCTTTTGGTTGTTTTTTACTATTTTTGGAATTTATATAAAAATATGAAATTTAATCTGTGTTAAGGGATTCAGGTCTATTTTCTAATCTGGGTTAACGGATTAGGGTATTGGATGTTGTTGAATACCTATAATTTGTATTGCGAGTTATTCATAGTGATAATGAAAAAATAGGAGGCATGGCTCTAAGGTTTGTTAGTTTTATTAGTTGAGGGTTTATAGGGTAAATCTATGTGTTTGTGTGTGAATGTTGTGGTGTAATATCTATTTTTCTTAAAAGAATCCATATGCTTTTCTTCTATGCACATGTTTAAAACTTACATGCGGTATCAGAGCTCGATTATTGGCATTAGGGGGATGCCTTTCTTGTTGAGGGTTCAACATGGTTAATAGATATTGGGTTTGTGATATACAATATGGGTTCAGTGTGAGCTTTACAGCGTTGATTTGTGAATTGAAAGATAATGGCGAGATGTTCGAGAATCGAGATCAAGAAATTTAATGGCCATAATTTTGAGCTATGGAACCTCAAAATGGAGTATCTTCTTGTAGGTCGAAAATAGTGGATTGTTGTGGATCTAAGTAAGTAACCCAATGGAATGTTGAAAGAAGATTGGGACAAATTAGAAAGAATGGTGAGGAGTACAATCCAACTGTGCTTATCAAACTCTTTGTTGTTGAACGTATATGGAGAATATAGTGCAGTAAAGCTTTGGATGAAGCTAGGGAGTTTGTATCAATCAAAATACCTTGTAAACAAGTTTTTTTTTAAAAATAAATTGTATCATCTTAGAATGGATGATAATGACACAGTGACAGAGCATATGAATGGCTATAATACTCTGGTAATTAAAATAACCTTTGTTGGCATTAAAATGGTCGAAGAAGATAAATGTATTACATTATTGTGTTCTTTTCCAGATTCCAGCTAGGACAACCTATTAGTGGCAATAGGTAGTCATAGTCAAGTGACCTTAATTTGATGAAATAATATCATCCTTGCTATCATAAGAGATGAAGCAGAAAACCATGGATACTGATAGCATGGATTCCTTCTCTGTGAGAGGTTTCCCCAGGAGAGAAACAAAAACAAGGGATCTGGGGGAGATCTAAATCTAAAGGTAGATCTAAATTCCTAGGAAAAGGTATGAGGAAGTTATGGAAATGCGGTAAAGCTGGGCACTATAAAAAGGATTATAGATATAATAATGTTGAGAAAGCAAAGGGATTTAAGGATACCCCTTCCACAAAGGCGAAGAACTAATCAAAAGAACGAAGGGATGTGTACCTAGCTTCCACGGGTAATCATTCACAATGTAATATATGGATGATTGACTCAGATGCGTCATGTCATATGACCCCTCATAGGGAGTGGTTTTGTGAATATGAAAAGTACAGTGGAGGAGATGCGTACTTGGGAGATGATTCACCAACCAATATCATTGGACGTGTTAGTGTCAAGTTGAAACTCAAGGATGGAAGGATCAGAACTCTCCCTAGAGTACTACACATTCCAAATCTAGCGAGAAACTTGATATCTATTGTAAAGGTGGATGTTGTAGGTGTAAAGACTATGTGTGGAGATGGTGGTTGCAAAATGGTTCAAGGATCATTGGTACTCATGAGGGGAGTTTGGTATGTAACTATGTACAAATTATTGGGAGGCACCATCATTGGTGAATGTAATAGTTCTGTTGTGCCCAAGGGAGGAAATAAGGAAGACAGAGCCCTCCCTGCATCAGGAGGAAAGACAATGCTATGGCATCAAATATTGGGGCATATCGAAGAAAAGGGTCTTCAAGCATTACAAGGTAAAGGTATGGTTGAAGGTATGCCTAATTGCACTTTGTATTTTGATTTTCGTGAGAATTACATTAAATCGAAAACAAAACCTAGTAAGATTTGCATATGGTTCTACAAGAGCAAAGGGAATTTTAGAGTTAATGCATAGCGATGTGTTTGGACATGTGCATGTTCCATCATTAGGAAAATATGTGCATTATGTTTCACTTATAGATGACTTATCAAGGAACACATGGATTTATTTCCTTCGAAAGAAATATGAAGTATTTGCTAAGTTTAAAGAATTTAAGGCTCCAGTAGAGAACCATACATAAAAGAAAATAAAGATGTTGAGGACAGATAACGTTGGAGAATTATGCGATAATGAATTTGAGGAATTATGTAAGAAGTGTGGTATAGAAAGGAAGAAGAATACTCCATACACAACTCAACATAATGGAGTTGCTAAAAGGATGAATAGGGAATTGATGGAAAAGGCAAGTAGCATGCTAAGCAATGTTGGGACAGAACAAGAATTCTAGGCAGAGGCAGTGTACATAACATGTTACTTGGTTAATCGATCACCCACATCAGCATTGGTTGAAAAAATTCCATAAGAGGTATGGACTGGTAAGAAAACCTCTATCAAGCATATGGATTTTTTTGGCTATGATGCTTATGTACATGTTCCAAAGGAGAAAAGGACCATGTTGGATAACAAAGATGAAAAATGTATATTTATTGGCTATAAATATGCTATGAAAGGTTATAATATTTGGAATCATGTAACTAATAAGACTGTTTATAGTCAAGATGTCATGTTTAGAGAAGTCAAAGAAATCACGAAACAATAAGTGACTCGAATAGAAAGGGAACCTGAGAAAGTAGAGTTGATCCATTCACTCTCATTGAATGGATCAACTCTACTTTAGACGACAACAAAAAAACCAACTATATTTTAGCCGACAACAACAACAAATATATATATATATATAT
>LPNX010119912.1:3865-45844 GCA_001517045.1 Pseudotsuga menziesii
TGAAAATAGGTGTTCATGAAAGCCTAGTTGGTGCATGCAAGTATTGGCGATCATGTGTTTCTAGTTCCCTCTCTTAACTTGCAAATTGCTCACTAAACCCTAGTTCCATCTCATACCTTGTCAACCCTAGCTGGCGCATGCAAATTGGTGTTCATGAAAGCCTAGTTGGTGCATGCAAGTATTGGTGATCATGTGTTTCTAGTTCCCTCTCTTAACTTGCAAATTGCTCACTAAAACCTAGTTCCATATCATACCTTATCAACCCTAGTTGGTGCATGCAAATTGGTTTTCATGAAATCCTAGTTGGTGCATGCAAGTATTGGTGATCATGTGTTTCTAGTTCCCTCTCTTAACTTGCAAATTGCTCACTAAACCCTAGTTCCATCTCATACCTTGTCAACCCTAGTTGGTGCATGCAAGTATTGGTGATCATGTGTTTCTAGTTCCCTCTCTTAACTTGCAAATTGCTCACTAAACCCTTGTTCCATCTCATACCTTGTCAACCCTAGTTGGTTCATGAAAATTGGTGTTCATGAAAGCCTAGTTGGTGCATGCAAGTATTGGTGATCATGTGTTTCTAGTTCCCTCTCTTAACTTGCAAATTGCTCACTAAACCCTAGTTCCATCTCATACCTTGTCAACCCTAGTTGGCGCATGCAAGTATTGGTGATCATGTGTTTCTAGTTCCCTCTCTTAACTTGCAAATTGCTCACTAAACCCTAGTTCCATCTCATACCTTGTCAACCCTAGTTGGCGCATGCGAATTGGTGTTCATGAAAGCCTAGTTGGTGCATGCAAGTATTGGTGATCATGTAAGCCTAGTATTGGTGATCATGTACATGACAATTTATTTAAATGTATATTAAACTAAAAACATCAAGAAATTCAACAACTCGAGAGCTTGTTATTTTCCGAACACTATTTGGTGGTGTCTAAAGACACCATTCTTGGTGCCTCCAATGTGCCGTAGATGGTGTTTGTATCCTAGGCACACGAAAGGATAGACATTAGTAACATCAGAAGAAAGAAAAGAGAACCCAATGAAAATGTGCAAACATGATTTATAGATAACTCACTCGAGGTTGTACGATCGTGTTTATAGTGTCCAGTATCCTCTGAATAATATTATGTCTGTGAATGGTATCTATGAATCACAGGTTTATTACATTGGGAATAAAGTAAGGCTAAATAATTGAAATTGTGCTTCAGAATTCACTTTAAAGGTTAAATAATGCACCTGACAATGCACTCATACAACTAGGACATCCAGATCATCTCTAGTGCCGATGGTGTCCATCAATCTTTCGTGCTCTATATGAGGTAGCAAGTATCATACATGTGACCTATTTTTGTGACCAAGTGTACACAGCTTGATGTTTATACCAACTACTAGGTTGGTGAACTGGTATACAATAGCTCCTGGTCTATAATCCTGATATACGTACCCACCCTTCCTTTTCTATTGTGCTGGAAGTGTCAAGAACTCCTCTTTTATAACCATCGAGCTAGTTGGGAATTCAATATTTTCATCATCTGTAATAGGTTCTAGAATGGTTTGTTTCCCCTCTAAGAAACGTTCCAACCAATAGTCATAACCCCATTCATTATTTTTTGGGGCAACCACTGCATATATCTGACCTGTGAAAGGAAATAGGTCAAGTTAACAATACATTTTGTAAATAAGGTCTTGCATTTCTAATTTATACATAAATTAAATTCTACATAGGTCTAGTAAACAATACATAAATGCATTTTCTTATTTAGGTACTACTCATGTGCCTACTTGTATGAGATCCGATATGTGATCATAGTCTATAGAAATATGTTTCTGATCATCTTTCAAATGGTCTATTTCATTAACCCCATTGAAATTGGTGCCAAGTGTCACTCAATCCCATGTATCAACAGTATACGTATCCTCACAATCATCCCATTCACCGATGCTACATGAACTACAAAAAAAAACCTTCAATCTTGTCCAAATTTGTAGGGCCGAGTTGTTTGAGCTTCTAATTGAATGAAACTATCGAGTTCCATGCACTGTGTTCACCCAATGTGTTTGTGATCAGTCCACATTTGTCACCTCCCAGAATATTCTTCGCACTAAGTGATTCCTTGTTGCTTGTTCTCCCACGACAGATGCATACCATTGGACTATAGATGCAGTGTCTTGAAGGCAAGCACTTGTAAACTTTATCTCTTCCCTTCACAGGGCAGTTTTAATGCATGCACCAGCACCATCGTGCTCTCCTTTTCCATGACTAGTTTCAAAGTAGTTCCATACATGTGGCACCTTGTATTTTATGTGCAACAAACACAACCATTCAAATACACGTGCATTGTTGAACTGTCCAGCACAACCATCTGACCAAATGAAATGACAATAAAATGGTATATCCATAGCTATCACGTGATCATAGAATAATTTAAAGCAATGTTGCACGTAATGGATGTCATGGGTCTGGTCGTCACTTATGTAGAAGTGACTTTTTTTTAGTAACACATGTTTCTCTTCATTACTATCTTTCCCATATCGATACATGATATGCACCATTATGCTCACCTGCTCTGAGTGATAGTATTGACTTTGAACTTCATTTTGTGGTTGTTGGGTGTAATTTTCCACCAAGTCAACCATTTATATTATTGTTCCGAGAGGGAAGGTGTCCCGGCATATTCTGAATTGCTCATCTTGCCACCGTGACATATTGACATGTTGAATGTACTGTTGGATCTTTCCACGAAACTCTGGAATAAAATCACATACTTAGACCTGGTACATGAATATTAATATGTCAATAAACCACATAAAAAAATGTGTACATGAATATTAATTTGTCAATATTCAACAATTTACCTATGAATTCGCCAATTTAATCTTCCTGCTTTCTTTCCCATCATTTAGCTGATATGTCTCATACTCATAGTTCTACTTATCGACAATTGCATTCCCGAATGCTTGATATTCACTTTCATGGATGCAATCAGACCATAATGATATCCCACCATAATTGTTGCAAGAACCGTCTACACATTGTTTTAAGTATGTGTCTGCCCATCTTGCCTCGGACACATTATGCTATGCATGAAATCTCTGGATGACATTGGTGGTGTTATAGCTGATTTTACCACTCCATGTGAATCACACTTGTATGGCCTTCCCCTGTCCCTCTGCAGACTCCTTAGACCCCTTGGACCATCTTTTGTCCTTTGATGTTTCCTTGACCATCCCTAAAAACATGTGAAAAATGATACACTCAACTTTTAAACCCCTAATCACGTGTATACGTGGGTTTGACCCATAAAACCGTGTACATCGGGATGTGTGCATAATCCAAATACTTTTGGAGTTTTCCTTGACATGGATCCAACTCACTTGACTCCTGGCCTTCCCTATGCCTTGAGATCACTCGGATTCAACCTTTCATTACCCCTTTGAAAAGCTATATAAGGAACTCTATGGTACATTGAAGGCATATGAGAGAATTGAGAGCAAAGAAACTATAGTCCATTGTTGCCGGAACTTATGCTTGAGTCTGCATCCCTTTGTCCCATGGAGCACTTTTGTGTTCTTCCAAAACTTGCCTTTTGCTTGTGAGCTTGCTATTGAGAGATGGAGGATTGAGGTGGTGGAGGCCCAAGTGGGGGATTCAGTTTCTTCGATTTGCAGACGTGCTGACAGAGGTTGTATCCATTGTAATCTCTGATTTTATATTAATAGAAATATATTTTCCTATCCAATAATGTATGTTTGAATGAATATTTTATCCATGGATGTTTTCAAATGCTTATACATTGTTGATTATATATGCTAGAATAGATCTAACACCAATATATATAGTACGCTTTTATTGTTTACTTATGGTTGAGGAAGTAATCTATCAATTCAAGCTAAATTTGGAAAGATAAACGTGAATCTACTTCAACCGTCTGGAATAAGGTACGAGGTCTTATCCTTTAGTGTTAGATATTTAATTTCTATTGCATATTGGAAAAGATTGATTTCTGGAGTCAAGTTGTCTGTTGTGGTACCCCAAGCCATAGGAATTTATCTCTGTAACAGAGTTGGCGACTCCACTGGGGATTTCCTAGTAGTTGTCCCCTTGGGGTTTTCTATCGGCATTCAATGGCTTTGAATTTCTCTTTCTCTCTTGTTTCCGTGTCAAGTCTGGGGGCATGCTTTCCTGGTAGTGTCTGATTGGTGTGAAGTTTGTTTTAGCTTTTCTGTTTTCCTTGATTCTTATGCACCTTTATTCCTATACGTGAGTTTTGAATGCACAGTTGCGTATACATGCGGTTTTCTCTGTGATTTCCACGTATACACGCAGGTTTACTGCGAACAGTCACGTATGCCCTTAGTTTTTCCTTTTAGTGGAAGTTAAATGGTTGCTGGGTGAGTTGTGATAATTGTTGAGTCTCCTTTGATACTGCCAAAGTCTGTATACACCTCTGTTTCTGACTAGAGATGTTTTTTTTAGGGTAAATTTTTTTTTAAGAATGTTCTTGTCATGGCATTTTCGATTTTTTGTTTGGGATTAGTGCATTAGACTAATTTTACCTTAGTGCTTTGCTTGAGTGCTGCTTGAGTGTGCTTGCAGAGTCTGGGGGTTGTAGAATCATTCTTTTTCTTTTTGTATCTCATTTTAATTCAAAAAATCCAAAAATATTTGCTTCTCATCATGCATTGCATTTTTCATTTTGCATAGTACTTGTACTAGATTTGCTTTGGAGTATTAGTCAGGATTTCATATAGGAAATATTGCATTTATCATTTGAAAAAAATTGTGCATTTCACATAGTAGAATACCCTATTTTCATGGACACAATGCATTTCCATTGATTGTCAGGTGTGCATTTTACTTCATGTTATGTCATAACACCATTAGTTGCATGGCCATATCCCTCCTTTGAGTAATAAATCCAATTAAAAACAACGCTTAATTAAAATGAACTACACTATTTTATTTGATAGCGTTCACCAACAAGATTAGGTTTTAGGGTCTTGGAATAGTTCATTGTGAGAAAATTCTCCAAGACCACTAAACAACAACATGTATGTGTCTGTCCAGGTGAGTGTGTGAAATCCTTGGTATAACTAGTGTTTCTCAGGATCCTCCTCTCAAAATGGAGTTAAGCATGAGGTAGTGTGAGCGGTTATTGATTGGGATGATCCCTAGTCATAATTGAGTAGCACCGGAGATATTTCCAGGATTGTATTCATATCTGGGGGCTCTTTCGAGAGTTTTGGGCTTTGCTACCTTGCCTATACAGTCAATCCCGCCTGTGACCATCCACCTAAGCATTGATTATATTGAGGTGACCTTAGTGGCCTTACCTAGGATATCGAGAGGGTACTTTGTAGGGGTTATTCTGCAGGTGTCCCGGCTAGGTTGGGGTCAGACAACACAGTCGATTTACGTGTTGAAGCTGAGGGCCACAATAATTGGTTACATACATCCGCTTGTTGTGTATGGGAGTCTCAAGACTCTCCCAGGAGAGAAATACCTACTTCATTTGGGAGTTCACTTATCCTACCCTTGATTGCTTGTATTTGGCTTTAGATTTTATTGGTGATTGCTCTGTGCATGATAGCTTGCCTAGGGTTTGCGTAGATAGAGAGTCTTTTATATTTTTTGAGTCATTGTGGATTCAGGTGTGGCTCCTCACCGTTCTCTTTGTTTAGTAGGACTTTCTCCTTCTATATATCCTCCTCATTTGGGAGAGAGAAATAGACAATCCAGGTGGACTACTTCGCACATTGATTCACTAACCATGGGAGACCATATAGAAGGTATTCCTGAACCACCTTCTCCCATTCATCTAGAAGATGGGGAGTTTACTCCTACCTATGATCCTTCATCCAAATTGACTGAGTTAGGTCCCGTGATTTCTAAGATAGGAACCTTTCATGATAGACCTACTTACTCTAGAGTTGATTCCCCATTGACGCATCGCCGGTATGGAATGCCGGAGGATGACGAAACTCATTTTGAACTCGTGAGCACTAGTTATGGTAGTTATGGTATGTCTTGTTTTCCCACACATGATTTGGAATTTCATGTCGAATTTTATTTCGAGCCTAACACTATGCCCGGGGGCACTCTCATTCCTTGCCATGCAGAGAGGTTTGGGAGCACTAGTCACATTGCACCTTCCATCCCGATGGTGGAAGTTATATCACATATTCCTCCAAGGTCTAGGGTTAGTGATCCTATTAGGATACCAGATCCGAGACGAGTGACTATAGGGAATAGTACGTAATTAATTACACAGATACCTTCGTCCTTTGTCCCTAGTTCTTTGAATGTTCACCCTCCACCTCATTCACGTGGTCCTTCGGGCCGGAAAGTTGCTACGAGTTATGTCCGTACTGCGGTTACTAGATCGGTTGTGTCTCAACTGCATGCACTGCCCATTGTTTTGGGAGGTCATGTTCATACTTCTAAAGGTCACATTCCTACTTCTGGAATGCATATTCCTACTTCCGGAGTGTATGTTCCTACTTATGGAGTGTCTCATGGGACATCCCATGCGATGACTTATGGGCCCTATTATGAGATGCAGTATGGACAGGGTTCTTCACCTTATGGGGTGGGTATCAACAACCTGCTGACTCTCCAAATTATGGCTTTGTAGCTCCTAATATTCAAGGTACACCACACTATGGTGCTTCCATGCCACCCTATATGGGTCAAATGGGAGGAGGGCACTATGGCCAAGGCCATGGTGGTAATCAGACCTATGTGAATCAGAATTATCAGGGAGCGGTCCATCGACCTCATCATCCTAGGCTCCCTTTCCTTATGACGTTGAATCTTCCTAACTTCTCAATATTGACGAATGATCATCTAGATCATGACCCGGCTTGGTCGGCTGTCCCTACTAAGCTTCCCTTGGATATACCCAAATTCGAGGGCAAACCGGGAGAGGATCCGAGTGAACATGTTACTACTTTCCACCTATGGTGCTCTTCGAATTCCTTACACTGGGACTCCATCCATTTAAGGCTATTTCAACGCACCCTTATAGGGCCTGCCACAAAATGGTATATAGATCTACCTAGCGGAGCATTCGCTTTGTTCGATGACCTAGCGATGACTTTTCTTAACCACTTCCAGCTACTACTACGTTATGACATTGGTACTGAACTCTTGTCAACATTTCGGTAGGATAAAGCCACACATATATCAGATCATATCTAAGAGTGGCATAGATGGAAGATGTTAATTAAAGCCTTTATACCATCGTAATTCCTCCTCGAATGGTTCCTTAAGTCGTTATTGCCATATATAGTGAAGGATGTTTCTACATCCGGAGTGTAGAATGAGGAATAAGTGATTTTTAGGGCACAGGAACTGGACTTGATTTATGCTCAATCCTGTTTGTTATATGAGATCATTCCCAACGCTCCGTGTTCTAGTTTCAACCCTAAAGTTAAACCTAGACCACATGCCGATGGAATTGTTGGTTGTGTAAGTGCTAAACCAACGGATTCGGTTGAAAAACAAGTTAGTCAATTGTCAATCAACCAATATGCTTCGGTACAAGACACGTCTTCGTCTCAACCTGCCCAAACGGCGAGTGTACTTTCGATGCAATCGTTGGACCAGAAGGGTAACCAGCAGCCTAGATGGAATAAAAAGAAGGGTAAGAATAATCGTAAGGGTGGGAATAGGAATGAGAATGCTAATAATAATGACAAGAACGCCCATAATGCTGGGGGGGACAAGTAAGCTAAACATAACGTTAAATTCCCTTGCAAGTTATGTAAGGACGATCACCTCACTTACTTGTGCCCTCGTATCGATGCAGCCTCGAGATTCTTGGCACAACACCTAGCTATGCTAACTAACCCTTTACCTCACAATCAAAATATGAACTTGATGACCCATAATCAGTCTGGTGGTGATGAAGATCCACCGGAGGGTAGTGGTCATGGTTGCATTAACATGGTACATGCTGCGAAAGTTATGACTCATGCGAAGGACTATGGTTCGTCACAACCCAGCCCAGGAAAAGAGCCTGATCCACCAGGGTCTCCTTTGCGTATTGAGAAACCTATGGATAAACCTGAAGATGCACCTCGCATTCCTAAGAGAGTCCTTAAGCGTTTGGGGCACAATACTAATTCCCGAGCCACCCAGAACTATTCAGTTGTCGAGTATTTGGGCCACACTCCTTGTGTGATGTCTGCAATGGAAGTGCTTCAGAGTTGTCCTTCACAAAGGAAGGCTTTGATTTCTTCCCTTGGTGTGAATGATGATGATTCTTCCTCTGTGATTAAATTTGAAACCGTAGGACTTCAGCCTCTCTTGATTTACTATGTGTCTCTTTTGATTCACGTAGAATGTCTTAATATGATCGTCAAGAGCACTATTATTGATGAAGGTGCTACCACTTCTATGATGTATTTATCATGTTGGAAGGGTTTAAGTTCCCTTGAGTTGTCTAAATCAGTGACCATGTTAACTGCATTTGATGGGAGATCGTTTAGGCCACACGGCATCCTTCCTTCCCTTAAGGTCCATTTGAAAGGGAAGACCATTGCGATAGAGGTCGAGGTGGTTGATGCACCCCTTGAATACAATATATTGCTAGGTAGGAATTGGATGTACAGTATGCAAGCCGTTGCTTCTTCCCTATTTCACATTGTATGCTTTCCATTCAATGGGAAGATAGTCACGATTGATCAAATGACATTCAAGAATCCGTCTGTTACCACATCTTCGAGAGCTTTGATCTCGATTGTTGAACACTCTCAACCGGCAACTGGGAGTGTGGGTGTAGGCATGTATCCATCCCTCATGGGAAGCTTTAGTTGTCCTACACCGATCCTTATGATAGGGTCTAGTTCTGGTGAGGCTTCGACATCTATGAGATTGGTGTCTTTTCGTACAAGTCATATGGAATATCCTTGGATTCTTCCTACACTGAGTACTCCGAGTGAGCCCATCATGACGAACGTGCCATTTCCTGCAACTATGATAGCTTATCAAGCTAATATTGAGTGTGTTGCAGAGCCCAATCCTTTCTCTTCGTGGATGGAGGTGGAGGACCATTATGTCCTACCAGCATGGGAAGTGCAATGTTCTCATGCATACGACTTCCTTGATACTATTTTCCCTTCAGATGAAGCGATTATTGAGGCTATGTTGGGAGTTGAGCCACCATGGGAGGAACTACATCATAGATCCTACTTTCTTCTCGAGCTTGACTGCTTGGAGTGTGAGGACTTTAGGGAGGTTCTTAGTGACAGAGTTGGTAGTCCTATGGTTCCATTAAGCTCTCCTGGTCTGATGGCTGATGGAAACATGGAAAACATATCTTCCACAATTCCTATCAATATCTCTCGCGATCCTGGCAGGATAGAGAATGTCTATATGGGGGCAGAATGTTCCCAAGCTAAGATTCAAGAATACAGTGAGCTATTTAAATAATTCCATGATATATTTGCTTGGTCTTACGACGAAATGCCAAGTATCGACCCTCGTATTGTTGAACATGAGATTAAGACTTATCCCAACGCTAAGCCTGTTCGACAACGCTTGTGTGTGGTGAATCCTAGGAAAGCACCCACGATTAAGGTAGAGATAGAGAAACTATTGAAATACGATTTTATCTATCCCGTTCCCTTGACGAAGTGGGTTTCAAACCCCATTCCGGTGGATAATAAGTAGGGAGCGATCCACATATGTACTGATTTCTGTTATTTGAATCGTGCCTGTCCTAAGGACAATTTCCCCACACCATTTATTGATCATATTTTGGATGAGTGTGCATGTAGCGAGGTTTTTTCCTTTATGGATGGCTTTTCCAGGTATAATCAGATACAAATTAAACTTGAGGACCAACATAAGACTACATTTATTTGTCCTTGGGGAATGTTTGCATATTGGAAAATGCCTTTTGGCCTTAAGAACGCCGGAGCTACTTTTCAGTGGGAAATGACCTTGATCTTCCACGATCTTAAGTCAATTATCAAAGTATTTTTGAATGACCTTGCTCCTCATTCTTGTATGAGAATGCGTCATTCCTATCACTTGAGATTGGTATTCGAAAGATGTCGCCATTATTTGGTTAGGTTAAATCCTCATAAGTGCATCTTTTGTGTGAAACTAGGTCGCTTTTTAGGATTCATCATTTCTAAAGAGGGTATAAGAGTCGACCCTTTGAAGGTTGAGGAAATACTTCAGTTGTCTCCCCCGAAGAATATTTGTCATCTTCAATGTTTGCAAGGCATACAAAGATTTTTTGTCAATTTTTCCAATTTGACTAGAGGCTTCATGCATCTATTGAAGAAGGACACCACCTTTTGTTGGGATGAGTGAGCCCAGGAGTCCTTTGATGCGCTCAACCGAGCCCTAGCATCAGCCCCAATGATTAGTCCCCCGGACTATAGCCGTGACTTTCTAATTTATGTGGCCGCGCCCATGGAGACGATTGGTATGGTTTTGGTTCAAGAGGATGAGGAGATCCAAGAGAGTTTCATATACTATCTGAGCCAGAACCTTATTGACGCAAAGATTTGTCATTCTCATGTTGAGAAGCTTGCTTTAGCTACTGTACATGCAGTTCAATGGTTGAGACATTATATTCTCCTTCGCTAGACCTTGGTTGTAGCCCATGTCAATCCACTTCAATTCATCCTCACTCGAAGGATGATTGGGGGAAAATCTAATAAATGGATTGTCATCCTGCAAGAATTCGATCTCAAATTTGTTTCGGCAAAATCGAAGAAATCTTTAATTTTTATAGAGCTTATATCAAATTTCCCAAGCGAGGTCGAGGCATTGGTTTGTGAAGATACATTTGTCGATGAACACATATTCTTAATATCAACTTTAGACCCATGGTATGGGGATATCATTATATATTTACAAACATTGAAGGTCCCTACTCACCTCTCATGGGATGAATGATGATGATTACATCACGTGTCTAAGAATTACCTCATAGTGGATAACACTTTGTACCACCGTGGGGTAGATTCCATTTTATGATGTTGTTTAACTCATGAAGAGGCTGAGGTCGTGCTGAATGATTGCCACATAGGGGCGTGTGGTGGTCATTTATCTGGGCTTTCTACAGCCCAAAAAATCTTAAGAGCGGGTTATTTCTGGCCGTCAATATTTAAAGATTGTGTAGATGCGGTCAAGAGGTGCCACCCTTGCCAGATGTTTGCACGTAATATGTGCTCGAAACCTGCCCCATTACATCCCATTATCACCACTAGTCCCTTCACTAAGTGGGGGCTTGATTTTATGGATTGCAACCCAGCTTCAACTGGAGGGCATCATCATATCATAGTTGTTGAAATATTGTAACTTTGAAGAATATTCTATATGTATCTTTTTGTGGTCCCCGATGGTCCTACCGGGAGAACCACTTATATTACATTGTACCCCGATGCTCCTAATCGGAAGAACTAATAAGAGTCATGAGGTAGTCCCCTCTAATTGTAATGGTGGGTCATCAACACCCCAGTGTGGTTACTTGAGCCTACATGTGTAACTCAATCCTACATGATTTAACTCGAGCCTACATGTCAAATGAGTTAACTTAAGTGAACGGATGAATATAAATATAGGTGTAGTGCTCCTCATTTGAGACACACACACTCTCACTTGTGTAGTGCATTAGTGGAGAAGAGAAGTAGCTAGAGAAGGAGGAGGATCAGGCTTTGATCTCCTTGTTGGTTTTATCTTTTATCTTTTGGGGGAATCTATATTGGGGAAGCTTTTTTTGGGTTTTTCTCTTTAGGTTTTTACTAGGATAAATATTTGTGTTCCTTTTTTTATGGTTGTGCTTGTCTATCTTTCAGTGATGCTGTTTATATGATTTTGTCATGAAAAATAAATGAAATAGTGATGTCTTAGCTAAGCATATGAAAAATTTAACATGGTATCAGAGCCACCCTGAAAAGAAGACATTATGTAGCTACAGAATCTAGGGCTTCTTAATTTTTGGTTCTCTCTCCACAATTGATCAGCAAAAGAAGGCTAGGCTGACTCTCCATTGAAGGGCGCATCTTTCTGTCGAAGCGGAATTCGATTCCAAGCATTTTCAATTTTCGGTGCGGGAAATTAGGGCTTCTTGCAGAAGAATAATTTTTGAGTGAGCCCAGCATAGGATTTCTCTCCTCATCAAAATCTAAGTCTAGATACCTGGATCAAGTTTTTTGGTTGGGTCAAACTCTGGGAAAGTCAAACCCTAGTTTGACCCCGAGCTAGAAAAACCCTAAATACTAAAGTTTTGGTACATTCGCTATATCCCACGATTGGTGAAGGTTCAGGAGCTGAAAATTGTATAGACCAATGATACAATCCTGATCTACATGTTTTCCAAAATTCATCCTCAGATACGCTATATTTTGGGATATATGATCCCTCCAAGTTGGGGTTCTAGCCTCTTCAAAAATTCATCCCTAAACAGGACACCTAGGGAACATTGATATAGATTGGGATACAGAGGTCTAAATTGAATTATTGAAGATGTTCTATAAATATCACGGCCTTTACATTGTGTAATCCAAATTTCAGAACCAGAAGATGAAACAGTGACACGAGGCAGTCCGTACAACTTCATTGTTTTGAACAGTCTTGTAACAGGTCACCGTGGGAAAAGGATTGTAAATCACAATTGGTGAAACCAATTCTAATGAAACCTATGTTTTTGGATCAGGGAAATCCTATTTTAACTCAGTGATAACTTTCAAACACATAGGAGCAGTAATTTTTGAGATATCACAGAAATAGTGACAGGCATTTCTGCAGAAGAAATTGGAAAACTAGGGCTTCCTGTTCCAGGAGCTTCCCTCCACTATTTTCAGAAAAGGAGTACATTAGATAGCTCCATTTGAAGAGATATATATTTCTATACAATCATATATTAAATATTCCAATTTTTTAAAATTAGGGTTTCTCTGACAAACCGTAAATCAACTATCTTTGGAAGCAGGACGGACACCTCAAATCGGTAAGATCTAATCTTTTGCTATTTGCATTTGAGGTTCTCATTTCAAAGTGATCTATCAGATCAGCTTGATGATAAGCTTGGTAAAGTTGACAAATTCCAAGAATGGAAGTATTTTATCTCTCTAAATAAAATGAATTGGACACCTACATAAGTAGAGAGGTTCCAGCTCCATACGGAGATGAGGCTCAAAGCCTTACACAAGAAGAACTTGGTCAAGGCCAAGAAGATCATTGTTGATTCAATCACGGATAAACTTGTACCACAAGTGTCTTCCCTAAATACACCGAAGATGTTTGATTCCTTGATCAAGCTATTTGAAGATAAGAACTTAAATCAGAAGATGGCTTTGAGAAAATAGTTGAAGAATGTGAAGATCCATAATGTAGAACAACTTGAAGCAGTAGAAGAAGAAGTGGAGAATGCAGAAGTGGTGATTGCCACCTTGAATGGCCTCCTAGGATCATGGGATTCATGCAAAGAATGTATGCCAAAAGGAATTAATTGCTTTCAGCTCGACTCATAAGAAGAGAAGAAGAATATGGGAGCAATTGAAGATCAAGCTCTCACCATTCAAAGAAGATCCCTCAAGCGATGAGGAATATGAAGAACTCAATTCTTGTCATTTGGATAAGAAATGATGATTTCATGAATGAAGAAAATGATAAAGCAGAATGATCAAGATGGATTCTACCCACAAAACAAATCAAAGATAAGTATTCAATTGTCATTTCATGATATTGTTTTGTTATACATTTGTTTATATTCAGTTGATGTGTTATGCATGATAGATTGTTTGCATTAATGACTGTATACTACTAATATGCATGTGATGGGTAAGTAGCTCATGGTGCTATACAACTCTCCATTGCTACTTATCAAACCTCTTTGCTGACATATTGGATTAGTGCACAATCTCAATAATGTCATGGTAGAGATAGAAGGTATCTAGAAAGTTTATGTGAGATATGGATGAATGTTGTATTGACTAAACAGTTGCATGATGCATAAGAATTTGTTGTTATGCATATGTTTTATGAAATAGTTATAACCATGCAATTGGTGCATTTGAATTGTAGGAAAGGTACTGTACAACCTCCTACAAGAAAAGAAGGATGAGACTTCAAGTGATGACAATTCAAGATTCACTCCAATAAACATGAATCTGAAGCTCCCAGGGTCAGAGACAACATGAAGGAAGAAAGAGCTTCAGAAAGCGGTAGATCCACCTTGAAGGATGAAGACCACCATGGGTATAAGAGATAACTCAAGATGAAGAAAATAATTCTATGAAAGAAGCTATGATCCAAAAAAAATTAATAATAATAGTTGATCATGGGGAATGATGTATACGATATGATTTCGAGACATAAAGGGAAGTACGTAGTATCTTACATATGGATCTACAAGAACAAGTGTACAAAGCAAGGTTCATGATTTTCCTAAGAAATAATAGACTATGACATGACATACTCTATTGATCAGTATACATCAAGCATAGAACCACCTGTACAGAATGAATAGGGAATATGATACTCCACTTTAGGGGGAGTGACTACAGAAAATTATATCTGAGTTCAACATGGTATGACATGATGGATAGCTTTGTGATGGATCAATACTTTACCAAGAGTAAAGTGGGTTCCAACCTTCAAGTTTGAATGCAGAAGACTAGGATATGTTGATAACCTGAGAAGACAAACTCATAGAAGATGCTATGATACTAGAATGATGTTTGGGATATAGTACTCAAACCAGAAAGCAAGAATGTGGTATCTTCCAAATGGATTTACAAGATAATATATGTTGCTGATAGAAGTAAGGTAAGACTTGTGGCTGGAGTTTTCTGTCAGAAAGAGGGAATTAATTCTGAATATACACTTACTCCAGGAAGAAAGGTACACTTCCTTCAAAACTATCATGGTAGTTTCTTCCATGATGAAATAAAGACAAGCCTTCCTTAATGGTATGATTGAGGAAGAGTTTTACATTGAATAGTCACAAGGATTTGAAGTTGAAGACAGATGGAATCAAGTATGCAAGTTGAAGAAGGCCCTCTATGGCCTGAAGCAAGTTCCCAGAGCTTGGTATGGAAGAATAGATAGTTTCTTGATGAGCATGGGCTTTGCCAAGAGTAAAGTCAATCCTAACCTTTCCTACAAGATTGTAGAAGATGAACCTATCATTCTATTACTATATGTGGATGACTTATTCTTGACAGGGAATGAGAAACAGATCATGGAAAGAAAGAAGAAACTAGCAGAAGAATTTGAGATGAAAGACCTTGGGCTAATGTATTATTTCCTAGGTATGGGAGTATGGAAAAGTTCAGAAGGAATATTTCTCAACCAGGGAAAGTATAGAGATATTGAAGAGATTCAATATGTTGGAATGCAAAGTCATGGCCACACCCATGGACTCCATCCTGAAGCTGTTAGCTGATGACTCATTAGAGTTAGTGGATGTGACTCACTATAGACAGATCATTGGGTCATTGATGTACTTAAAAAATACCAGACCAGACATTTGTTTTGCTGTGAACACCTTAAGTCAATATCTTGTTCAACCAAGACAGGTTCACCTAGTAGATGAAAAACATGTGATGAGATATCTGAAAGGGACTATAGACTTTGGTCTATACTATGATGGTAGCCATGAGTATAGATTGTATGGCTACACAGATGCAGATTGGGCTAGAAGTATCTTAGACAGGAAAAGCACATCAGGTAGATGCTTTTTTTTAAGGTCTGCTATGAGTTCATGGTTTAGCAGGAAACAGTCGAGTGTTTCTCTTAGCACAGTTGAAGCAGAATACATAGCAGATTGCTCTACTAGGTTGTGAAGCCATATGGCTTCAGAAGTTGATATCAAGTCTCTTTGACCTGAATATGGATACTACAATGATTCTATGTGATAACCATAGCTGTGTTGACAAAGAACCCTGTGTTCCGACGTAACACATAGAAATCCAGTATTTCTACATACAAGATAAGATGCAGATGATGATACTATAGATGCAGATGGTGGTGATTTAGTATTTCTATAATGAATATAGAGATGATGATGTTTCAGTATTCCCATACTGAAGATATAGATGATGATGATTTCAGTATTCCCATACTGAATATATAGATGATATTTCAGTATTTACATACTGTACATATAGATGATGGTGATTTCATATTTCTATACTAAATATAGAGATGATGATGCGTTCAGTATTTCTATACTGAATATATAGATGATGATGCTTTTAGTATTCACATACTAGAGATACAGATGGTGATAGATCAGTATTTAGATACTAAAGATGTAGATGATGATGGTTTGGATAATGATGTACTGACAAAGCCTCTGCCTCGAGTAGAGTTCGAACACTTTTGAGACAAGCTTGGTGTTGTTCGGAAATAACTTCCTCGAAAGGGGGAGTAGTGATGTTGCAGTGGGATTGTATCATCCTTGGGAATTTTCCCTAAAGTGATCCAGAGACCTCGGTCCTCAAGAATGAAGAGGGATTGTATCATCTCGGGACATCTGTCCACAATAGATCCGGTGACCTCGGTCCTCGAGAACATGGTGGGATTGTATCATCCCTGGGCACTTTCCCTAAAGTGATCCGAAGACTTCGGTCTTCGAGAATGAAGAGGGATTGTATCATCCTGGGACATCTATCCATAATAGATTCGGTGACCTTAGTCCTCGAGAACATGGTGGGATTGTATCATCCCTGGGAACTTTCCCTAAAGTGATCCGGAGACCTCGGTCTTCGAGAATGAAGAGGGATTGTATCATCCCGAGACATATATCCATAATAGATCCGGTGACCTTGATCCTCGAGAATGTGGTAGGATTGCATCATCCTTGGACATCATCCTAAAGTGATAGGGACTGATTCTCCCGTAATCAATCCGGTGGCTTCGGTCCTCGAGAATGTGGTAGGATTGCATCATCCTTGGACATCATCCTAAAGTGATAGGGACTGATTCTCCCGTAATCAATCGGGTGGCTTCGGTCCTCGAGAATGTGGTAGGATTGCATCATCCTTGGACACAGTCCTAAAGTGATAGGGATTGATTCTCCTGTAATCAATCTGGTGGCTTCGGTCCTCAAGAATGTGGTAGGATTGCATCATCCTTGGACATAGTCCTAAAGTGATAGGGACCGATTCTCCCATAATCAATCCGGTGGCTTCGGTCCTCGAGAATGTGGCAGGATTGCATCGTCCTTGGAATTATTCCTAAAGTGATAGGGACTGATTCTCCCGTAATCAATCCTGTAACTTCGGTTGTCGAGAATGTGGTGGGATTGTATCATCCCTAGACTTTAAGTCCAAAAATCATCCAAAGAATTTTTGTCTTTGATTTGTGGATTGCAGGTTGTTGTTGATGATGATGATGTCATATTGATTGAAATATCAGAGTATGATGATGATGACGTACTAATCGAAAGATCAGAGTATGATGACGTACTGATTGAAAGATCAGAGTATGATGATGGCGCACTGATCGAAATATCAGAGTATGATGATGATGACATACTAATCGAAAGATCAGAGTATGATGATGATGACGTACTGATCGAAAGATTAGAGTATGATGATGATGTTTCTGATCGAAAGATCAGAGTATGATGATGATGTTTTTTATCAAAAGATCAGAATGTGATGATGATTATGATCAACAGATCAGAATATGATGATGATGATGATGTTGCTGCTGATCGAAAGGGAAAAGTGTTGATGATTATATTGTTGATCGAGAGGTCAAAGTACTGAAGATGTTGCTGCTGATCGAAAGGTCAAGGTGCTGAATATGTTGTTGCTGATCGAAAATTCAAAGTGCTGAAGATGTTGCTGATCGAAAGGTCAAAATGTTGAAGATGTTTTTGCTAATCGAAAATTCAAAGTGCTGAAGATGTTGCTGATCGAAAGGTCAAAATGCTGAAGATGTTGTTGCTGATCGAACAGTCAAAATGCTGAAGATGTTGCTGATCGAAAGGTCCAAGTGCTGAATATGTCATTGCTAATTGAAAGATAAAAATGCTGAAGATGTTGCTGATCAAAGACTGAAGATGTTGCTGATGATGAAGACTAAATATTGAAGATGAAGACTACATGATGTTGAAAAGCTTCCAATGATTTATATATGTGTTACCCTACTGATGTTGATGATGTCCCCTATCTGTACTCTTGTTTTTGTTGATGTTGCTGTAGAATACCCTTCTCGTTAAGGGGGAGTGTTGAAATATTGTAACTTTGAAGAATATTCTATATGTATCTTTTTGTGGTCCCCGATGGTCCCACCGGGAGAAAAACTTGTATTACATTGTACCCCGATGCTCCTAATCGGAAGAACTAATAAGAGTTATGAGGTAGTCCCCTCTAATTGTAAAGGTGGGTCATCAGCACCTCGGTGTGGTTACTTGAGCCTACATGTGTAACTCGAGCCTACATGTCAAATGAGTTAACTTAAGTGAATGGATGAATATAAATAGAGGTGTAGTGCTCCTCATTTGAGACACACACACTCTCACTTGTGTAGCGCATTAGTGGAGAAGAGAAGTAGCTGGAGAAGGAGGAGGATCGGGCTTTGATCTCCTTGCTGGTTTTATCTTTTATATTTTTGGGGCATCTATATTGAGGAAGCTTTTGCTAGGTTTTTCCCTTTAGGGTTTTCCCAGGATAAATCTTTGTGTTTCTTTTTTATGGTTGTGCTTGTCTATATTTCAGTGATCCTGTTTATATGCTTTTGTCATGAAAAAGAAATGAAATACTGATGTCTTAGCTAAGCATATGAAAAATTTAACAATAGTGGCTATTGATTACTTCACGAAATGGGATGAGGCTATTCCTACAGTTAAATTCGATGGTGAGACAACCGTGCACTTCGTATTCAACCAGATTATTACTTGGTTCGGAATTCTGAAAGAGCTTGTCACTGACCATGGCTCGCACTTTCAAAATCGTATGATGGAAGAGTGGGCATCAAAGTTAGGGTACAAGCAAGAGAATTCCTCCTCTTACTACCCTCAAGTGAATGGACAGGTAGAAGCTGTGAATAAATCACTCAAATCAATTCCCCAACGAACCATCGCACAGAGCAAGAATAATTGGCACATCATGTTGTATCCTGCTTTGTGGGCATATAGAACCACTGTTAATACTGCCACGGGTTTTTCTCCATATCAACTTATACATGGAGTGGAGTTGATATTGCTAGTTGAATGTGAGACTCCTTCTTTGAAGCTATCCGTAGAACTCTTACCAGACACTTCACCATTGGAGGAGCATTTGGTCCACCTTGAGCAACTTGATGAGCAGCGTCAAGATTCCTTGGTGGCCCTAGAAGTAAATAAACATCGCGTAAAGGTCCACTACGATAAGTCTTTCCATCCAAGGAGGTTTAGTGAGGGATACTTGGTCCTTTTGTGGGATCAACCGAAATAACTGTTGGGGGAAGGAAAGTTTAACCCCATGTGGCGTGGTCCTTACGTCATCAAACATGTGTTAGAGAAGGGTGCTTATGAGTTAGTGGATTATGAGGGAACGGTCTTGGTAGAGCCTATAAATGGGCTCTATCTCAAGAAATACTATGCATGATTTTCAACCAAGGCTGCTTATTGTATATTATTGTACAGTTTTGCATAGTTAGGTATTTTTCTTATAGTGATTGGGTTTGTGATTAGTTTCCATTTCTTTTGGCAGATTTCAATGGAATCTTCCACTTACATAGGATTTTTGGATGGTGCGAGCCATCACACTCAACACTCAGCCTCTACTGCTTGGGTGATTTATACTCCTATGGATCAGGTACTGTCTTCAGGAGGAGTATGATTGCGGCCATCTTCAAACAATGTTCTTGAATATAGTTTCGTTATTGAGCTTCTACGAGATGCCATTTCACATGGCATTCTCTCTCTTGAGGTGCATCTTCACTCGGAGTTAGTAGTGTCACAGCTTAATGGTTTGTACCATGTTAGAGATCCGATGTTATTAAGAATATTCTTATGTGTGAGACTATTAGAACATAAATTTGACAATATAACATACATACACATTCCAAGAATTAATAATCAAGTTGTTGACTCATATGCTAACTACGTGTTAGATTGGAATTTGTTTCATACACATTAAATTCATCACAAGAACAAATTTTTACACATGTAAATAAATAAACCGATCACCATAAAAAAAATTATATAACATCCAAATGTGGTAATACATAGTGTCATGATACAAAAATGGGGCTCTCGAGCCACCAAGATATAATACACGGTAGTACAAAATGTAGAAAATCCCAGGTATCTAAGCCTGTGGAGGAGGAGGGGGGCTGTGATCATGGAAGGACACTACGGCTCTAGCTAGCCGTCGAAATAATCACATCCATGCTCGTGGTACACCCACCACCTGGCCCTGCATAGCCTCAAGCAAGTCCTCAACTTGCGCCATGGGAACCCTGTGTGTCAACCTCACAAAATTGGTATGAATGCTCTAGAGTGTCCGCTCCACATCCACACCCGTGATATCATCTCCTCTTCCCCTCCGTCTATGATGAGGGAAGCCTTCCAGCCGCTGTGGTCCCACATCTGCATACAAATGGTAGATGTCACTATGTATTGTCACACAAAAATATGTCTTTTGATTCCATATAATCAGAAAACACAAAAAAATTAAATAACTCAAAAAATTTAAAGAGAGGGTCAAGATTCGTTACCTATATCGCTGTATGCCGATCCTGGTGGTAGCGGCATGTTTGGGTCCCCCCAGAATTCAATCCCCGCATAGGGGTAGTCATCGATGGCAACTATCTATCGTCGCCACCACGAAAAGAACTCAGCTGGATAGGGGTTGGACACCCTACCTCCCCCCAGTCTGCGCATAGCATCTGCCCAACGCCGTTGGGCCGTATCTCGAACCCCGTGAAGAGGAACATCAACTCTGGGGCTCAATCCTAGAACACGCTCGAAGAAAACCGTGCTCAATATACTACTGAACCTGAATTTCCGCACTCTGCCTGCCTTACACTCACTAAGCTGATGTTTCATGTTGCTTAGTAGTGTAGTGCTCTAGTCATAAACTATGGGTCTCATGCACTCCACTGCATAGAACATCAGAGGCCACGAGGCCTGGTGGAGTGATGCCAAACCTGCTATCCTGCCCAATGTCAATAGAATGGCCTTTAGGCCCAACACCTGTATAGAGTTGGTTGGGACCTGACTCCCCACCTTCTCTGTGTTTGGATAGCAGTACACCGCAATGTACTCATCGATAGTCAAGCCACCTCTGGGCCCACCACGAAAATGAAGGTTCACTACTTCCCCCCATCGGGAAAGTCCAACAATAAAGTATATGTCCTCCACCTCTATAGTGAGGGACATCGCATCTATCTGGAAGGACTCAGAGTCTGGATCCTAGTAATCCACCAGCATCTGCAATAGTCTTGGTTTGGCCCTCAAGCCACCAAGACACCAAAACTTATAGATTCCACATGTATGTAGAGCTTATTGAGCCATTAGATTGGCCCTTACTACCTCCTCTACCTCACCATGTTCATGTTCTCTCCATTCTAGGACCATCCTGCACAAAAAATTGCAAGTTTGCCGATTAGATTACTTAAAAAAGCCTTATGCGCGGCCTCATACGTGACTGTTTGCCAAACAGCTGCATATGTACGTGGCTGTGGGAGCATTTTCCACGTATATCCAGCCCTATACGTGAAAAAACCCTCGATTTCCACATGGGCTGCAACGCCTTTTTAAGTTTGGCTTAGAAACCTCAAATGACCATGGAATTTGATCAAAATTGCATCAAAATGGAAGAGAAAAGCATGGGTAAGTACCTGGAAGAAACGATAGTGGATTCCGCGGTTGGATCTCCTAGAATTCGTTGTTGAAAATCTGAGCTCAATTGGGTAAAAATTTCAAATGTTTTATAATGTTTTGAATTTTTTACTATTTATAGAAATTTTTCAAATTTTTGAAAATTTTTACCCCCTTTTCTATAGTTTCAACAATTTCTAATCATTTTGGACTATTTTTTTACCTAATTCATGATGTAGAAGACCTTTTTGAGTGTCATTTTAGCTGTTGGATTGACCCGTTCATGTTGATCTCAGGTATCATGTCTAAACTAGCATATAGGTTAGGTTTCATCACCGATTGCATTTTTCATGACCTTATGATCGTTTCATCATAGCCTTAGGTATGAACCCACTCTATTATGTCACGAAACCTTCTTTTTGTTTTAGAAGTGGCATGGTATGAGTGGTAGAGCTTGACCTTACATGGATACCTTAGGCAGTGCCTTATCTTCATTTTGGTGCCCATGCTGACGTTTTGTCCTTTAGGGTGTGGGAGTGCGTTGTATAGTACTGCCATGACATTTGGCAAGAGCCTCATACTCCTCTTGATGTTTTGTTGGCCTATTTCCCTCAGGACTCCCTTATGTCAAGTTGTAATTGCATTATCATGAGCTTTGCCTACCTTATTGAGCTTTATGTCGGCTTCCCTGACATTTTTTCTTCAGCCATATAGCCCAAGCTTGTCTCATCTCTAGCCATGCAAATCCATTTTATATATCCTTTGCAGCTTGATTCCCTTTTTATCGGGAGGATATTTTCCCCCGAGTATCGATATCCTACACATGTGGCCTTGCATTGAGCATAGGTATGTTCCACTACTTGGAACTAGTTTGTTTTCCCCTATGACACTCGTCTCCTCCTAGTCTGTAACTATAAAGCAGTTTTATTCTTTTTCAAGCTTTGTAAATATTTGAAAAAGTCCAAAAAAATAAAAAAACCAAAAATCCTGGACAAGGAAAGATGTTATCTTTGGCAGCTTTCGAGTCATGTCGCCTCCGAACAGAGCACTATATATCACATCCATTGGTTGGGTTTATAGTTTGACTTTAGGAGCTATACTTGTTTATCTGAGTTTATCTCCACCAACTGTTTAAGCTTCCAGTCCCCATGGAGCCTCTGTCGATGCCTCCTGTGTTACAGAGATGTCCCAGTTTGTATATCGAGTCTATGCTTCCTTTATTCAGTCACCATTTGCCATTATGCTCTTGTTTGAAGGAAGTTGAAACCTGAGTCGGCCATTCCTCAGTTGACTTTGCATGTCGGCCATTCCCGGTTCAGTTACTGGTTCGTGCACCTTATGATCAATTCCTTCCACATTATACAGCTTTGCTGAGTACCTCATGTTGTATGATGGGGGATGCCTTAATGCCCTCCTTCCAGCAAATTTCATCCCATTGAATTCAGATCATTTATTATGGGATTGGAATCTAGAGTCATTTTGAGTGCCTTGAGACTTGCAGTCATTAGTGGCAGGTTCTCTCACCATCGACAGTCTTTGGGAATACATCAATGTCCCCTAATCGATGGATCCTCTCAAGTGTTCAACCTCAACACATTTATTCACACTTGTTAGTTTTCACTCTATTATCTTGATTCCCATTTTCATTACTGGTGGGTGATCTCGCGTCTGTTAACGGTATACATCAATGACTTGTAATCAGACGATGAACTACTATGTTCAACCTAGACACCTCTATTCACATAGTAGGACATGTACTCGTAGCGGTTTGTGTAGAAGACCTTCTAGATTGGTGGCATCTCTTATATGCTACCTCCTTGATTGTGCCAGTGTTCATGAGATTTCAGCTCTCGTGACTTGATTCCAGTATATGTCAGACATTTCGAGCTCTTATGGAGATCTTGATCTATGGTATATCTTCAGTCATTATGGATATCATGGTCCTTTGTATATATTCATCATGGAGATTCTAATCTATGTATATTGTACGTGGCGATGACCACTTATGTAATATCTTATATCATGCCTATTCATGGCCATTGTACTCTTATGTATCTGGGACTGCTATATGTATTTGCAATATGTGCAGAGTTGTATCATTGTACTATGCTGATTAGGTGGCTGGTCTTCCATTTGGGGATTCTTCATCACTCCACTTCTGGGATGGACTTATAATGTATTTCAGCCATTGTATGACCCCTCTGACCTCACACTTTAGGGGGCATCTGTTATAGCTGATTTTACCACTCCATGTGAATCACACTTGTATGGCCTTCCCCTGTCCCTCTGCAGACTCCTTAGACCCCTTGGACCATTTTTTGTCATTTGATGTTTCCTTGAACATCCCTAAAAAAATGTGAAAAATGATACACGTGACTTTAAAACCCCTAATCACGTGTATACACGGGTTTGACCCCTAAAACTCCGTACATCGGGATGTGTGCATAATCCAAATACTTTTGGAGTTTTCCTTGACATGGATCCGACTCACGTGACTATTGGCCTTCCCTATGCCTTGAGATCGCTCGGATTCGACCTTTCATTACCCCTTTGAAAAGCTATATAGGGAACTCTATGGTACATGGAAGGCATATGAGAGAATTGAGAGCAAAGAAACTATAGTCCATTGTTGCCGGAACTTATGCTTGAGGCTGCATCCCTTTGTCCATTGGAGCACTTTTGTGTTCTTCCCAAGCCTTCATTTTTCTTGTGATATTTCTATCGAGAGATGGAGGATTGAGGTGGTGAAGGCCCAAGTGGAGGATTCAGTTTCTTCGATTCGCAGACGTCCCGAGAGAGGTTGTATCCATTGTAATATCTGATTTTATATTAATAGAAATATCTTTTCCTGTCCAATAATGTATGTTTGAATGAATATTTTATCCATGGATGTTTTCAAATGCTTATACATTGTTGATTATATATGCTAGAATAGATCTAACACCAATATAAATAGTACGCTTGTATTGTTTACTTGTGGTGGAGGAAGTAATCTATCAATTCAAGTTAAAGTTGGAAAGCTCAACGGGGATCTACTTCAACTATCCGGAATAAGGTACGAGGTCTGATCCTTTAATGTTAGATATTTAATCACTACTGCATAATTGAAAGGATTGATTTCTGGAGTCAAGTTGTCTGTTGTGGTACCCCAAGCCATAGGAATTTCTCTCTATAACAGGAAGTACTGTACTTGAGCATTCCTACACATGGTTAGGATGCAAAAAACAACGTATATGTGAAAATGTATGGTAATATAGGTCAAACTCTATGTGGTATCTACAACAACAAGTGTCCCGGATGGTATTTATTCTAACATACCAAGGCTTGCATTTTTCAAAAGATCTTTGCCCGAGCCTTAGCTCTACGTGGGAAACTTTAAACATCTCGAACAGTTGAGTTTGTGTCATGTCAAGATAATGTTTAACATGAGGTTTCAGTGTTTCTAGAACCCCTACAATGTTTTAACACATCCTTCATGTTAGAATAAGGACTAGTGTTATCATGCCAAAAGGTTTGCACTAGGCCCTTCACTGCTTCGACTAACTTCATGTATTTGCAGGGAAACTTGCTGCTAAATGCCCATAATGTTTCCATTTGTCCCTCTACATCAAGGTTGTCTCTTCTTACTGAATATTTTGTAAGTGTCTTTGGATGTAAAGGCACAATTTGTGATGTGCATTTAAGTAAACAAAGTTGTCTTGTGGATCTACATATAATCGATTCAGCCAATACACAACGAGCCACATTATAGTCTTGTGAACGAATTTTTTTACCAATCGATGTGAATGCGATAGCAAGAGATTTAACAATGTGATTACTTGATTCGATATTCTTCATTCTTGTTATGCCTACATTTCTTCTAATAGTTGCCATATTTCTAGATTCAAGCAAAGATAAAAACAATTGGCATTTACCGACTTCAGATTTGTTATCAAAATATTGTTTCATTATTTGAGAAGAATGACGAAGGATAGTGCGTTTAGCCACCTTACCTTCCATGGAAGTCAATCCACTCTCATCCACTTGTATTTGCTTAGGAGTTCTCTTTCGTTTTGATGCAAAATTTCTTGTCGTTTAAAATGCTGGAGTGACGTTTACATCAACTATAGGCTCACAGCTTCGATTAAGAAATTGAACCACCGACCATGGTTGTTGTTGAGTCACATTTGCATCAGGAGTAACATAATTAGTGAACTCTTCACAATATTGTCCGTTTACTAATGGATCAATAATATCAACTTCCGTATAACCAGCTTCCTTTAATGTTGCATTATCTTCCTCAGCCTCTACATCAGGTATCTGTTGAGGGGGAATGTGAACTATTTGCTCATGTAATGAATACCGACGATTTCTTGAATCTTCCCTCTTTTTTTCTTTTTTATTTTCTGCTTCTTCCGATGTAACACCTTCCTTTCTGAATTTCGTCCTCTATTACGTACATTCCCCATTGAAATCCACCCAAACCTATACAAAACTATGGAATTATGTAAGTAATGATAAAAAATTGCATGTTGAACAGTTCTCTGTGTGTGGGTTTAGATGAATTATGTCTTTCGATATAGTAAACCTGGACCACAAGACGCCACCCAACATTTTGTATAAAACACATATCGCATATGCGATATAAAGCACCTCCGATATATCGCATATGCGATATTGATTTCCATCTTTTTAATGAACGGGTAGGTTTTTTACATGTTCTCCAAAACACATATGCGATATATCGCATATGCGATTTAGTGCATATGAGATATATCGCATATGCGATTTAGTGCTCAGTGAATATATGCAATTTATATTTATCTATGCTTAGGAAGATGATGATGAACAATGATGGTGATGATGAGGAGGATGATGATTGATGATGATGATGAGGATGAGGGTGATGATGATGATGATGATGAGGATGAGGATTATGATGATGATGAGGAGGAGGAGGAGGATGGTGATGATGATGAGGATGAGGATGTCGATGATGGTGAGGATGAGGGTGATGAACAATGATGATGACGATTAGAATGATGATGATGATGATGAGGATGATGAGGATGAGGATGAGAATGATGATGATGATGATGAGGATGAGGATGAGGATGAGGGTGATGATGATGATGATGATGATGACGATGACCATGATGATGAGGAGGAGGAGGAGGGTGATGATGATGAGGATGAGGGTGATGATGATGATGAGGATGAGGGTGACGATGAACATGATGATGAACAATGATGGTGATGATGAGGAGGATGATGATTATGATGATGATGATGAGGATGAGGGTGATGATGATGATGATGATGATGATGATGATGATGATGATGAGGATGATGGTGATGATGAAGATGATGATGAACAATGATGGTGATGAGGAGGAGGAGGATGACTATGATGATGATGATGAGGATGAGGAGGGTGATGATGATGATGACGATGATGACACTAGTGGAAAATGAGAGATTAGTGACCATGAGACCAAAATTTTTGGTCACCATAGTTTTTTTAAAGGGATAAATGACCAAAATTGATAATTCTAAGTTAGCTAACTAAAAACGACCAAGATAAATGACCACTTTTGGTCACGGGATAAAAACCAACTAAAAAAGACCAAGATAAATGACCAAATTTGATCACGGGATATCTAGACTACAAATGACCAGATACAATTGGTCATTTATTTGGTCGTTTTTAGTTATGTTACTCCGGCAATGGAAAAATTACAAATTTGACAATGAATTTGTACATTTTATTAAATTTTAACACTACAGATGGATTCAGAGGCCCGTACACTGTATATGGATTTAGAGAAGGGTCTCTGAATCCATCTGTAGTGTTAGAATTTATTAAATAAATAATGTACTATCATAATATCACTCCCCTCATAAAAACATCAACAATTTATCGTTATAATTCCTTCTCAAAATACTAGACAACATGCAGTTGGTTTCTCTGGGCTTGAAAAAGAGTACTAATGATTTTGTTTTCTTAAAAAAAAAACTATCATCATTAACATATAAAACATTAATATATAAATATAAAACTTCATATATAAACAAACATTAATATTTAAATTCACAATTATAAACTAAAATCAAAGTCTATGTTACTAAAACACATTTAAAATATAATATTATTAAAAAAACATTAATATATAAATATAAAATTTCATATATAAACAAAACATTAACATATTCACATATATAAATTAAAACCAAAGTTTAATAACATATTTATGATATAATATTGTAAATAAAAAACAAAATCATTAAAAAAATGTTAATACACACCCTAGCCGTGATAAAGACCCCTTTGACAAATGTTGGATATGAAAGACCCCAATGATTATCCCATTCTAGGTGGTTCACCAAGCTTAAAATGCTCTTCCCACAAGCGAGGTGGAACAATTGGTATACCCAGCTATTGGGGAACACTCCGGGTGAAATCCCATAATTTGGTCGCCCCCACAGTTCTAGAGTGTGGTTTGATGATGGCCACGAAACCCATAACAATATGTCTCTATCTACTTCACTACATAGATGTTTAGCTCCATTGGCGCCAATTTTGTTTTTTATGATGGTCGTGAAAAATCTCCATCTGTTCCACTACATAGAGATTTGACTCCATTGGTGTCAACATTTTGGCCATGGCTCGATTGGCACCAAATTTTCGGCGAGGGTTTTATGATGGCAGGTTTGGAAATCCATTGGTGTCAAAATTTTGGCCATGGATCGATTGGCACCAAATTTTCAGCGAGGGTTTTATGATGGCAGTGAAATCCATTGTGTCAAATTTTTAGCCATGGCTCGATTGGCACCAAATTTTCGGCGAGGGTTTTATGATGGCAGTGAAATCCATTGTGTTAATTTTTGGCCATGGCTCGATTGGAACCAAATTTTCGGCGATGGTTTTATGATGGCAGTGAAATCCATAATAATATGGCATGATCTACTCCTCTATGTAACGATTTGGCTCGAATGGCGCCAATTTTTTGGCTTTGGTAGCAGGATAGGGCGTTTGGGTTTGAGGGGCAATTCAATAACTCAAGCCTGTTAGAGAATGTGTTTGGGGTTTGGGAAATTCTCTATATATCTTGTTGTCATTGAAAAAGACACAACAGCACATGACAGAACGTGGAGGCTCCTAAAGAGGCCAATGAGGGATTTGCAAGCACAAAATTCAAATCTACTTCTCCTTCTTAGGTTAGTAAATTCCCTATTTCCTCTGCCCTTGTTTTTTTATGTGCCTTGAAAGTATTATTTGTCGATGTGAGGAGGAAATAGATTGATTTAGCATGATTTTTTTCTATACCCATAAAATGGAGTGGACATGAAGCCTATGATATATTGGCAATATAATGATCTAACATGAATTGAACATACTACGATAAACATAAACATAACCATGTCGAAGAAAATGAAAAATACTTTGGGATTAGCCAAATGGCCTCTGTGCAAAAGAGAGAGACAATATCCTTAATATAGGTTGTGTCTTGACTAAAAACTCAAGACACAAAGGATCTCATTTTCATTGAGAATTCTTCATGGCTTGGGATTAAACTGCAAGAATGAAGTTCTTTTCCATGACTATAAGTTGAAATAGGATATCGTCGTTAAGTGCCATCTCCATCTGGTTCCTACTGTCATCGTTCTTTTCAATATGCTTGTTGTCCTTTCTCTTTCAACAAAAATGTGCTCAATTGTTCCTAGACCTTAGGTGCAATTAAATAAGTTGACTTTCAAAATTTCTTACAAACCATAAAATACTACAGTACTTTCTAGGACCATGCTCCAAATGGTTGGCATAATACATATTGTAGAGAGAAAAAAAGCCTCCAATGCTCATGATTTTTTTGATTCTTGAGACAATGCTAGAAGCATGCTTGTCATTTCTCATTTCCCAAGCATATTTAATGATCAACTGTGGCACATATCAAGGGTCGTAAAATTTATTGCTCTAAAAAGAACCATTTTGATTTTGGCGTATTTTGATTTTTACAACATCACACAGTTTTGAATATTAGTATATCATGGGCTACTATTAATATTCATGATTACAGGCTTTCCATGATGCTCGAGATACATTATGCATATTAAATGGTTGAATCATACTCATGGTGGAGGCTCAATTTTTTTGTTCAATTACTCATGTTTTTTTATTAGTAGATAATTATGATACATTTCTATTTTGAATGTTTTTTAGGTGTCATGACCATTTTTGGATTGCTAAATGACGTCACTTCATTATGGATTATGGATTATATGATAGATGGTCTATATATATGATCATATATATTAATTGTTAACTTTGTATTTTATTTATATATATATTGATTGATAACTTTAAATTTTAGATATGACTATAAACTTATATTACTCAAATGATATGTTGTAACTATTTTATTAAGTTAATAATAACATATACTTTTAATAAAATATATATTTTTTGAATTATTAAAAAAAACAAAAAAAAATTGATGTGAAACATATAGTGAGTGCCATAATGACTAAAAATCCTTTTAAATGAAACCTTAGACCCTATTACATTGGTACTATCATTTCTGCCAGATACCTTATGAAAAAGCCATATATAGTCCTTACAAAAAATGGAACAAAATACCCCACGATTGCACATTTTCACAGGAGAAATTTTGGATAAATATGTTTATTATCTATAGGAAATGTATTAAGAGCACAGTGCTAGTAATCGAGGCTTATTAAGAATGGATTTATGACAGTCCATGACTAATTACTTTTCATACATAATTAATCAAAGCCTTACAACATTAATGACATCACAACCGATTAAGCTAACTCCTCATACTAGTAAAACATGGCCTATCTACAAATTGTATGTCCCCCATAAAAATAGGAGACTTAAACTTGCAACTCAGTACAATATAAATAGGAAACTTGAAACTTAGCACATAAATTTTTATTCTCAAAGCTTTTCATGCTCGGAGTCCAGGGTTTTAGTGCAGGGAAATACATTGAACAGAAGCAGTGCCATATTCAAAAGTTGGATAGGGTACTGGTACAATAAGAATGAACAATGGCTTCCCATGACCGCGAAATCTCTCAGGCAATAACTCTAATAGCCCTCGCAGGGGACGGCGTCGTGCTGGGGCTTGGCCTCGTAGTGATCGCCGTGAGAACATGGTTCAAATTCCACTCTCACTCCAAAGCCCTTCAAAGCATACAGCACACACCCGTCTCCCACATAGCAGACTTGAGGTCACTCCTCCCCCCTCCGCAGGAATATGGTGGCGATAGCGGGAATCAAACCCATGACCCGACGCAGGCCCAGCCCTTGGTTATAGTCAAAGGGAAGGTTCAGCCTACGGCATCTGTGGAGAGCAGCGGGAAGAATGAGGGCAAGGGCGTGTTGATGACGCACAATTCGAGAGACAAGGCCGTGATATTTGAGAAGACACAGACGGTAAATTTTGTATGAGTACGTTTTTTTGTTCATTTTCTTTATTCTTTAAATTCAAACTGAATTTGAGGTTTGGGATTTGCACTCTTGACCTCTAGCTGGCACTGTGGAAACCCCAGTTTGAATTGAACCGGGGCGTAGATGCCTGGTTTGCTTGATGATTCTGTTCCAAGAGTTTGAACCGGTGACGTCTCATGTATGATTAGAGCCGAGAAGGTGGCTGGCTATGCGGATTTTGGTGTTAGAGCACGTATTACGTAAACCCTGAAATTCAATACATGTCTTCACTATGTCTGAATTGACATATATCTGTAATTTTCAATGAAAATTTGGGTGGTTTGAATTGCTGCTATCTAGCATCTGTTTGGTCACACTGAAGCTTGAATGCTTATTGTTTTTTGGATTTTTACTAAGCATTACACGTTGAATTGGTGTGCTTAGGGGATTTCTGTGGTTGAAGGCTTGGGCAGCCAGAATCTTAGGTCTGCTTTTTTGGTTGTTGTTCAATATGCTTTGAATTTTCATTTAATGTAACATATATACAACGAGCATATTAAAAAAATGGGTACGATAACAACCGACAGGACAGTTTACTGCACTAAAGGGGTAAAAACTAATTCGCTTTGATGTACTCAAAACCAAATATCAATGTGGGGTTGATAAATAAGGAGATGGATACTATCACAGACACCTACGGTTTTCAAGGTGATACACATTGAGAAGTTAGTGTGATCTCGACAGACACGACTTGCAACCCAACTAAAGGATGTCAAAAAATTCAGTAGTCAGACAAAGTAGCTTTGGTCAATAGCTGAACAGACATGAAGCCTTGACAGTCCAAAGCGAAGACATTTTCGCTCGAGAGCATGGACCCAGTTGTGCTGCTTTAATACTCTGTTTGGACACAGATAAAAGGAATCATTCCTTATAGAGACATTGGGGTTATATATACCTAAGCTGGACCAGATACTGAACCAAGCCTCCCATTGTTTGGGGATCCAATGGCGAGGAAGAGGGCTGCCCCTGTCATTTTCTCTCTACCATGTTGAATTCCTTACAAATCAGCCAGTTGGCCTGGACAACTATCATTGTCATGGACTGTCATAAATCCATTCTTAATTGCCTTCACTCCTCCCATAGTTTCCTATCAAATTCCTTCATTAAAAGAAGCCTTGAACCCGTCATAACACTTGCCAAAGAGGACTGTCATGCCCAACCAATAACCAAGTTGTTCTGACAGTAATTTCACAAACATTTTTACTTTGAGGAATTTAGGAAGGAAATTGGAACTTTCTTATAATCTCTTTGTCAAAAATATAAGCATATGGACACCATCATTTCTTGACTGAAAGGTACTATTGCTGCTGTTACAATACAATTTGCTTGCGTTGGAAATAGTTGTCTTGACATTAGTGTGAAATCATTTTCACTTTGCAAAAACAAAAGTAACTTGGAAGTTGCCTATGTCATTGAAGTGTTTATTCACATACGTTTGGCCATTGCATTTGATTGTTTTTCAAGATATAATTTTGATTGACTAGAAATAGCTTTCACAACATGTCTTGTTACTTGGAAGATTGAGTTTTGCAATTTAACCCCAGTTCCAGAAGATATTGCAGGCATTGGCCAATGGCTATAAAGAATATAGAAATAACATTAGGAGTGAAACTATGTTTCTAGCTGTGGGAATTTTGAATCTTCTCAATTTTTTTTTTGAGCAAAACATGCAGAGCTTACTGCAAATGATTCACAGAAATTTTTGGATGACAGGCTTATTCATGGCTCTTCAAACAAGACTTATAGCATGTGGGAAATCAAACGCAATATTTGGAATGGTTCTTAGATTCCTTACTGGACCGGCAGTTATGGCAGTTGCTTCAATTGCAGTTGGTCTTCGAGGCCGCATTTTGCATATTGCAATTGTGCAGGTGAGCTCTTCTGTTTTTCATTCGATAATGCCTCTGTTTTATTCGATAATGCCTCTGTTTTCTTTCTTTTTGCTCATTTCAATATGCTGAAACTTATGTCATGGACTGTCATAAATCCATTCTTAATTTCCTTCACTCCTCCCATAGTTGCCTGTCAAATTCCTTTGAGGCCATCCTCACAATCTGAGTTGAAATGTACTAAATCCTCATTGTCAGTGACTTGAGTAAAGTCTTGTATGAAATGTTAGGTAATGCGATAAGGAACCAGCTCAGCTTGAAATTTGTTTAGGATTGCCTCCTTGTGGTATAATTTTTATATCCTCTTTGTGAATCATCTCTGCCATGACTGATTCCCTAAGGCTTTCGGCTATGTTTTATAGATATCAGGCCTTGTGAAATTCCTTGCGGCATTATAAAATGTACAAGGATGGTGATTTATCTTCACTGATTACCTTTAGAGGTTCTACAATTTCATCCAAGGAGAGTTGTGGGTCACATTGGGCCATTTACATAGATTAAAGTAATTTGGAACCACATCCTAGCAAGTTTGAATTAATTCCTTGTGCTCCTCAGATATCTCTTGGGCATGAAAAACCATTTTCTAGTCGTGCATAAATACAAGGGCACTCCAAGGGAACTCATCCACAACATGTCGTAGATCATGAATTACTCCAAAAATGCTTGAGTGCTCAAGGGAAAATGCATCATACACCCTCCATAGAAGTGAAGGCACTCAAATCATCAAAACGCTTAGCAAGAAATATCTATGATGCATAAATGAGGAGCAGCATCATAGGTAAATAATATGAACAAGAGGTTACCAGGAACATCTGACACAGCTGCATGGTAGAAACTCACCATATCGCCTGCTCGATTTAGGTACATCCCATCACAAAGTCTCTGTAAGTTCTCAAAGACTGCCTCAAAAGCCACTACCTTGTAGCCCATGGCTGCAGCTGCAAATGCTGCCATTCCAACATTAGCCCCAACATCAACAACAGTTCCTCTTTTGGATGGTAACCCATTTGACTCTAGTTTCTCCAGCACCTCTTGGACAGTCTGAGAGATGTCAGGCTTACGAAAAGGTTTTCCCTTGAGTATTCGCAGGATATTTCGATTCGGCTTTTCTGGTGATCCTAGATCTACAAGTGAGATGAAAAAAGGGTGTCGAACACCTTCAACCTTGTTTGCAACTACAGGTGCAGCTTGTGGGCATCTCATGCAGTCAAATTTCTCAATACTTTCCCTAGTTCCACCATTAGTGCTAGGTTGTCTGGTAATATGGAATTCTTTCAAGGATACTTTCGTATTATGGCATATTGAAAGAGGATTTACAGCCACAAAAAGGAACAGTAGTAACACACTTATAGTTACAGCAAAAATAACACAAATAGTGCACAGCATAGATTGTTGGTTAATCACTCCCTTGTCTTTCTTCCACATAGAAAACCTAGCCGGCGGCATCCCAACTGCTGCTTATCAATAAAATGCAGCCTGGAAAGGCAACATAGATAATGTGTCAAATGGAATTATGGAACGTTGTCATCCCAGTAGCACAGTTTGTCAACCAAGAAGAAAAGGCCTAGATGTGAGTTGGGTGCGATTGGGTGCATTGTGATTCATAACAAAACTGTACTAAACACCTTGAGAATGTTGGTATTTTTCCAGGGGAACCTATCAAATCTTAGTGAAAAATAAATGTAACTCCAAACGAGAAGAAGCTTAAATGAAGACATTGGCCATGCCAATTTAAGTAAAAGCTTGATAGTGAAAAGTTGAAGTACTTGCTACTTTCAACACACAAGTAAACAATATATATTATAAAATAGATATCCCAAGACTTTTGATGTTTTCTTACTAAGATTCTTGCATTTCAAGCAACCGGAAGTAGATTTTGAAGTATCCAGAGAAGAATGATCCAAAATTTTCTCTTGCTGTAGGATTGTTTATGGACTTATGATATATAAAATAATATGATGAGTTCTGGATTTAGTGTATATGATCATATTGAAATTTCTATTACAAACCATATACAAAAATTCTAATTTTGTAACTTTTCACATAACAAAGCCACCTCTTAAAATCAGTATTGGTAGGAGGCAATAATTTTGAGCCTTAACCATTTGACTAGGTTCAAGGGAAAAAAGTTAAAACAATATTTCTGAAAATATCAGCAACCATTTGCAGAACCTATGGCCTGAGCAGCACTGGAACATACCTTCTACGATACAATTTAAAACACTGATTGAATCAACCTACAAAAACGAGCCATGGAAATGAATTTTATAATGTACTAACATTAAGTTCAGATCAGCAGAAAAAAATTGTCATTAACAAACTGTCACATATCAGAAAACAAAGTGAATATATTTGAATAGATAAGATAAGATAATAAGATAAATTTATTAATCTCCAATGAACGACCACAAAAGTAGGACAATTTTGTGACTAAACAAACTGTTTGGGTCCTTTTCCCAACATTTTTTTTTCATGTACTTTTGTTTAGCAACTCCCTTTTCCTGTCGCCTAAATAGGAAATATTTCAGCCCCCTATTGAAATACTCAAGCTTAAACCCTTGCTGAAGTGCAAAATTAGCAAATAATCCTACAGGGTAGGTTCAATTACAATAAGAATTACCTAGTTGTGACTAGAATACAGGATACAATGTTGAAAACTCAAATCACTGCATGAAAGTGGTCGTAATTTTAAGTTTTCCCTATGAAGATACTTTTGTAGCTATTGGCCAAACGACTCTGGTCTAATTTTGAATAAATTGAGCAGCCTAAAATGGTCAAATTCAAATGGATTTTTTATCCCATTCTGTTTACACTTAAAGTTAACTTCAGTATTTAATGAAGCTCTAAATTAAATTATCTCCCACTGCTGCATGAACTCTCACTTTATGAACAGAACCTTTTTCCTCAGTGCATGAACTCTCACTTTATGAAGATAACCTATTAAATACTACTCCTAGATCTAAGTTGCACTAAACGTGGAAATGTGTACAAGTTTCCAAAACAAGAATGGGTATGCCTAGAAACATGATCCCCCAAAATGGGTATGCCGTGGGAAAGCAGTAAAAAAAAATAAAAAAAATAGATATATAGTTTTTCTTAAATAACACATTATCTTGCAAGAAAATAAGAATGACACATAAATGACATTTTAGAATAAAATCCATGTCTATATTAAATCTCATAGATGATTGATTGTATGATGCAAAATCCAATAGCTTGGTGGTCTTGACTCTTGACTAATGTTGATCCCATACCCTCAAAGCTCATACATGATAGAGTCCAATGGAAATGCCACAGTCTTGCTAACCTTGAAATCCTGAAAAATATTAAGTCTGCTGAATTCTGAATGGGATATGAAATTCTACTTTCTACATATGAAGTCCAATGAGTTTGGAACCACTCTCAAACCTCATGAAATAATTAATGGTAATGTTAAAAATTTAAGTAACAGGTTAAAAAAGGTAAGATAAAGTAGTACAATATTAAAATTAATTACAAAGTGACAAGATCCTCAAAGCTCAATGCCCTATCTATGTTTTGTCTAAAAGAATCATTGGCACAGACAATGTGATCTTTTCCTACGAGTCCCATGCTCCTCTTGGGCAGTTGGGTGCACCCAGAAATTACCAAATATGTGTTTGAAACGTCATTGAAAATGGCCAAAATGCTTTGGAAACGCTATACAGTACGGCCAATGGCATTTCATCCCTGTTTCTGGGACTGGTATGCCCGCGTTCTAGCCATTTGTTGCAACTTTGTTCGGAATTATTTTTTCCCTTTGCATTGTCCATTTTATTTTTTCCAAGCATGACTCATGCAAGATTGCCTTTGCCATAATCCAATTAAAGGATTGTAAAATATCTTTCCGTTTTGTTATAAATCTAAAAAGAAAAGAAGAAATGTAGAACTCGAAGAACAAGCTTGACTCATGCATTTCCAGTTTGCAATCTCAATATTATCCACCTCTATTCCAGAATTTTTCATCTTGTATGGCTAACTCAAGAGGAATGAAACAACACATTTAAAATACCTCTTATTTAGATCTATGGATGAGGGGTTGTATGTTCAACCAAACTATGATTTGGTCAAATAGCAAAGTAAATGTATTGTATAATCAATTTGTCGAACCAAAACACAGGACTGAGTTCTGTAGTTGTACAAATAGGAGCAACTGGTTGAAAAATAAGAAATATAGCTCGGTCAGGAAAGTTCTTGATCGCAAATAATAAAATGCATTAAACCTGTGATTCAACAATAAATACCTCTCCTTTAAGAGTTCAAGGCATAGGCCATTTGAAATGTAATTTTGTAGTAGGATCTAGGTATGGGAATTCACACATTGGAAGGACAACACATGTTACCTGTAACTGTTTTCTTAAAAACAAAGGTGTGTTGGACTTGTAATTCCTATTATGAACGGCACTACCAAAATATTCCCTTTTAACTTCACCCCGTATGAGTTGTTTTCTCAATTTGAATGACCATTTAGTCCCCAAGCATTCAAGATGGCATTTGGATGCCATTTGGTCATAGGCAATTCAATAAACGAATTTCTCCCAAAGGATAATCTGCGTTAAACCCCATACACAATCACTCTGAGGAGCACTCTATACAGATATTTTGAAAGCAAAGATTTTACCATTTTAATCCGTTTAGCATTTCAAAGTTAGCAGAGGGGGGAAGGAAGAGGTTGTAATGAAACATAAATGCCCCTTCAATTCTGCAATTCTGCAACAATTACCCTGAGACTCTGGAATGAAAGTAATTCTGCAACACTTTCCCTGAGACTCTGTAATGAAAGTAAATCTGCAACAATTTCCCTGAGACTCTGACATTTGTCAACGATCCAAATTTTGCAAGCTACTTTTGATGTGAAATTTTCCTTTTCCATTCACCTGTGCTTAGGTTGGGCCACACTTCTGAAGTCTCTGTTTTGGGAGATGAACCGCATTACAGTATTGCTCCTTCTAATTCCACTTTCCAACTGAGTCCCTGTCTTGGTCTAAAGCTGTTCACTATTTGCTCAAAAAACCTCTCGCATATTTATTCTTATGCTTTGGCTTCATAATTGTGCCCATTAGGATACAGGTTTCATGGTTAAACACCTATGTCAGGATGCTCTAGTTTAAAACTAAGAATTGAGGGAATAATGGTTCTCTTTGCTCTCTTTCCATTTGACATTTTCCTTCTGAATCAACATGAATGAGGATGCTTCCCTTTGAATGAGTATAGAAGGGTGCCTCCCTTCAAGCAACTGCTTGCTGCTTCATCTCAGATTTGGAATTCTTATAGGAAGGTTTGAAAAATGAGGACTCAGTACTGTCATTGTCAATATTGTCTTTAAGGGTGGTTCTACATTGCCACGTGCTTCATCTCAGATCTGGAATTGTTATAGGAAGGTTTGAAAAACGAGGACTCAGGACTGTCTTTGTCAATATTGTCTTTTAGGGTGGTTCTACATTGCCATGTATGTAGACCATATTAATCAGGCACGCACCAGAAAGAAGTAACCACAGCCATTGAAATGCAGAACATTTTTCAGAAAAGAATATTAGGTTTATAATAATCAATAGAGTTCTAATATTTCTTGTCTTGGGTCTGACTAGTTTAGAAAATTTAAATGATGGATTGAATTGCGTACATGCATACCATTGTCTTCGTATAGAAGCTCTAGCAGCAGAAGAAAGTGCCAACTTCAAAGTAACAATAAATTTATGTGCTTAAAATTGATTAACTACATAAAAATCCTTTCTTGATATACAGTTCCTTATTGAGAATCACATGGGTAAAGGAGCTACTATAGCACAGAACAGAAAATCTCTTTTAAAATAAGTACTGGACCATTCATTGCCTTCTAAATTTCTAATCCAGCAGTGATCACCACCGGCACTGTAAAGGTTCTCCTTTGCATCATGGTCTTGTTGAATTTCGTATTTTATGAATTGAAACCTATTTCATAAATTTGTAAAACGTTTACAATGCTGTATTAGATGAAAACAATGATGTGATACCTTGAGATAAATATACGCCAAGCTCTAGGCTCTACACTTGTCTTCCTTCTTTTTCTATGCTGCTGCTTTGATATTTCTTGAGATTTATGTGGCATAAATTTTGGATACTCCAGTAGTTGTAAGTGGATAATAACTATGTGTGGATTTTCTTTTGTGAAAGTTGTGATTGATCAGGTTGGAAAATTTGCATAGTTAAAAACAATTATGGGTGTAGACATAGTGATTTGCCAAAAAGTGTGGGTGAATATAGTAATTTCGTAATTTACCAAAACATGCGGGGCTTGCCCATGGCCATTTACGACCTCCCAGCTCAATACCATGGTCTCTTTAAAAGTTTTAGGGTGTTTTGTTCAAAACTTACGTTACATAGGCAGCATAGGATGATACAGCTTTGAGATCTCAAAACAACAGGGGATTCACCATAGACCTTAGTTTGATAGGTTTGGCCCTTTGAATAATTCTTTTTGAAATTAAGGTATCTGTTGACTATGAATAAAACATTATGTACGTAGCTTTAATACAAAAAAAAGGTGGGCTGCACGTGTAGCGTCCACAAGCACCAGCAAAAGACTATCAAATCTCAAAAATGCAGGTTGTCTAACACCGAAAGTTAAAACACTTGAATACAAAGAGCTGTAATAACTTGTCCAATTTAACAAAATAACAATGTCCAAAAGTCATAGGGCAGCAGCTTGACCATAAACATTAGGAGACAAAAATACTAGCAGGATGGGGGCCATCATGGTCATTGAGTGCAGGGGCCCACTAAATCACCATGGGAGCATCATCCACCCATCCATTATTAGCCTCTTTGGGAGGCTTAGGGTTCTCTGATATGACCAGGGCCAAAGTTGGAAAATGCTTATTATTCTTGGTCGGGGTAGGATGCCAACTATTTCCATGCTCCCTCTACTCTACCTTGCTTTCCCTTCCAATGGCAAGGTCTCTTATGATCAAAAGGGCTAAGTTGATGGGATCTTGAAACTTCCTCAAAGGCTCAAATTCTTCTTGGTAGCCTCATTTTGAGTATGTCGAACAGTCGCAATATGTCGCTCATACCCCTGCATAAAGGCAATAGTATGATCAATGACATTCCCATCAGGTAATCCACCCATCCTTACCATTGGGTTTCAAAAAATGGTTCTAGATAGTTCTAATACATGCAACACATATATGGCTTCAAAGATGAGAAGTATTCATGATATAACATTTTCTATTCATGCACACTTTTTGAGCACACTAAGAAATTGAAAATCAGATAGGTTGATGATCAAAGAGAGTGGCCATGCCATCAACCAGCATGAACCAATCTCCAAACGTACAAAAAGATACCAATTTCTCCTATGATAACATCATAACATGATTCTATCGAATCTCTACAAATTTTTCTTCCAACCCTTGCAAAAACTATTCCAGGTGAACCAAAGCTTAGAGGATTAATAATGGCTTAGACAATTAGGGTCATGAAGGCCATCTAAGCTTCCTTTTCATCATAGGACACCATGATAGGTAAGATCCCTTCTTTACCTTCTTAATTCTCAACCATATTAAAATCTCCACATGTAAGCCAAGGGGCATTTGGACTCATCAGCCATCCAACCCTAGAACTGAGTTCTCTCACTGCCATCATTAGTAATTTCACAATGTATACAAACATCAAGGTGTGTCTCCAGTAATTTGGCATTTGTATTTTTTTTTTAAAACACTTATAGCCGTCGGTTAAGAGATGGCCTGTAGGTGATTTAAAAAAAAAAAAAATTCAATACCGTCGCTTAACCGATGGTTCTGTTTTTATAATCCGTTGGATAGCCGTCGCTTAAGCGACGGCCTATAGGTGATTTTTTTTTTTTTAAATTCAATACCGTCTCTTAACCGACGTTTAAGTTTTCATAATCCGTCGGCTAGCCGTCGGTTAAGCGACGACCTGTAGGTGATTAAGCGATGGCTGTAGGTGAGTTTTAAAAAAAAAATTCAATACCATCGCTGAACTGACGTTTAAGTTTTCATAATCCATCGGATATCCGTCGGTTAAGCGACGCATGTTTAAAGTTTAATATGAATTAGATGTCGGATAACCGATGATTTACATTTAACTGATGGTAAACTGAGCTGTCGCTTAACTGACGGATTGGAAAGATGTCGGATAACCGACGAAAATCCACCGACGCTTAAAAAAATCATAGTGTCGTACATGCGACAGGGAAGTATAGAAAATTCGACAATACGGCCGTTGGATTTTTGGTCGAAATGTAGTAGTGATAATATTATTATCAAACAAAATAACAGTAATGAAATAATGAAAACAATAGCAACATACACACTATAACACACTTGGATTTAAATGGGAAACCTGAGTAGGAGGAGGAAAACCCACTGTCAAAATGGCATAGCTTGGTTATATTTGGGAGAATAAGAGTACACTAGTACAGCTAAAAGCATAAGTTCGTAATAGAGATAATAGATAACCTATTCAGCTTGGGACTAGGTCTCTACATAGCCTAAGGTTATTGACAATATCAATAGATTGATCAATGACCCTATCTAATTGTTTGTTTGATCTTGACAATATTGATCATGCACTTTATTTATAAATTATTACATTGTTTGCGTCGAGACCTTATGGGCTTTACTTACAAAAAATGGCGTGCATTCCCACACAACATGCTTATATAACATTGAACATTATATTTATCTGAATATCTAGATTTCAAAATATTCTACCAACTCTTATCTCTTTTGTGCTATTTTTACAGAGGCTGGTGACCAATCAGTATTATAGAAATCCGGCCAGATCTCTATTTCA
>LPNX010119912.1:47261-59471 GCA_001517045.1 Pseudotsuga menziesii
ATCATATAATTGGTCATTGATTCAAATACATGACCAAATCAATGACGAAATATGTGGTCATATAATTGGTCATTGATTCAAATACATGACCAAATCAATGACCAAATATATGACCAAATTAATGACCAACCGACAAGCTATAAATGACCAAAATAAAAATGACCAATTTTGGTCGCGTAATAAAAGACCGTAAATTAGCCACCAGCGATCGGCAAACCAAAAGTGGTCATTGATATGCAAATTTTGGTCCTTTTTTTGGTCACTAATCTCTCATTTTGCACTAGTGTGATGACCATGATGATGATGATGAGGATGAGGGTGATGATGATGATGAGGATGAGGATGAGGATTATGACGACGATGATGATGAGGATGAGGATGGTGATGATGATGAGGATGAGGGTGTCGATGAAGATGACGATGATGGTGAGGATGAGGGTGATGAACAATGAGGATGAGGATGAGGATGAGGATGATGACCATGATGATGATGATGAGGATGAGGGTGATGATGATGATGAGGAGGATGATAGTGATGATGATGAACAATGATGGTGATAATGAGGAGGAGGATGACTATGATGATGATGATGAGGATAAGGGTGATGATGATGATGATGACCATGATGAAGCTGATGAGGATGAGGGTCATGATGATGATGCTGCTGATGAGGATGAGGATGATGACAATGATGATTATGAGGAGGATGAGGGTGATGATGATGATGATGATGAGGATGAGGGCGATGATGATGAGGATGAGGATGAGGGTGACGATGAGGATGATGATGAACAATGATGGTGATGATGAGGAGGAGGATGACTATGATGATGAGGATGAGGATGAGGGTGATGTTGATGATGATTATGATGAGGATGAGGATGATGATGATGATGAGGATGATGATGAGGATGAGGGTGACGATGAAGATGATGATGAACAATGATGGTGATGATGAGGAGGATGATGACTATGATGATGAGGATGAGGATGACGGTGATGATGATGATGATGATGATGAGGATGAGGATGAGGGTGATGATGATGATGATGATGATGATGATGATGATGAAGATGAGGGTGATGATGATGAGAAGGAGGATGAGGGTGATGATGAGGATGAGGATGGTAATGATGATGAGGATGAGGGTGATAAACAATGATGATGAGGATGAGGATGAGGATGATGATGATGCTGATGAGGATGATGATGATGATGAGGATGAGGGTGATGATGAAGATGATGAGGATGAGGGTGATGATGAGGAGGAGGATGAGTGTGACGATGAAGATGATGATGAACAGTGATGGTGATGATGAGGAGGATGGTGACTATGATCATGATGATGAGGATGAGGGTGATGATGATGATGATGATGATGAGGATGAGGATGAGGATGATTATGATGATGATAATGATGACCATGATGATGATGATGAGGATGAGGGTGATGAGGAAGATGATGAGGATAAGGGTGATGATGATGATGAGAATGAGGATGACGATGAAGATGATGATGAACAATGATGGTGATGATGAGGAGGATGATGACTATGATGATGATGATGAGGAGGATGAGGATGAGGGGGATGAGGATGAGGATGATGATGACCATGATGATGATGATGAGGATGAGGGTGATGAGGAGGAGGAGGAGGATGAGGGTGATGATGATGATGAGGTTGACGATGATGATGATGAGGATGAGGATGCGGATGAGGATGAGGATGAGGATGAGGATGATGATGATGATGATGGCCATGATGAAGCTGATGAGGATGAGGGTGATGATGATGAGGATGATGATGAGGATGAGGATGATGATGATGAGGATGAGGGTGATGATGATGATGATGATGATGATGACCATGATGATGCTGAAGAGGATGATGATGATGATGATGACCATGATGATGTTCATGAAGATGAGGGTGATGGTGATGATGATGAGGAGGATGAGGGTGACGATAAAGCTGATGAGGATGACGGTGATGATGATGATGATGAGGATGAGGATGAGGATGAGGATGAGGGTGATGATGATGATGACCATGATGATGCTAATGAGGATGAGGGTGATGATGATGATGATGATGAGGATGAGGGTGATGATGATGATGAGGATGAGGGTGACAATCAAGATGATGATGAACAATGATGGGGATGATGAGGAGGATGATGACTATGATGATGATGAGGAGGATGAGGGTGATGATGATGAGGAGGAGGAGGAGGATGAGGACGATGATGATGATGGTGATGACCATGATGATGATGAGGGTGATGATGATGAGGATGAGGATGACAGTGATGATAATGAACAATGATGGTGATGATGAGGAGGATGATGACTTTGATGATGATGACGAGGATGAGGGTGATGATGATGATGATGATGAGGATGACCATGATGAAGCTGATGAGGATGAGGGCCATGATGATGATGATGCTGATGAGGATGAGGATGATGATGAGGAGGAGGAGGAGGAGGAGGAGGGTGATGATGATGATGATGACCATGATGATGATGATGAGGATGAGGGTGACGATGAAGATGATGATGAACAATGATGGTAATGATGAGGAGGATGATGACTATGATGATGATGATGAGAATGAGGGTGATGATGATGATGATTATGATGAGGATGAGGATGATCATGATGATGAGGAGGAGGAGGATGAGGGTGATGAGGAGGAGGAGGATGAGGGTGATGATGAGGAGGAGGAGGAAGAGGATGGTGATGATGATGAGGATGAGGGTGATAAATAATGATGATGAGGATGAGGTCGCGATGAAGATGACGATGAACAATGATGGTGATGAGGAGGAGGATTATGACTATGATGATGAGGAGGAGGATGAGGGTGATGATGACGATGATGAGGATGATGAGGATGAGGATGATGATTATTATGATGAGGATGATGATGACCATGAGGAGGAGGAGGAGGAGGAGGAGGAGGATGAGGATGAGTGTGATGATGATGAGGATGGTGATGATGATGAGGATTAGGGTGACGATGAAGATGATGATGATGAGGAAGATGATGACTATGATGATGAGGAGGAGGATGAGGGTGATGATGATGAGGATGATGACCATGATGATGAGGATGAGGATGAGGGTGGTGAGGAGGAGGAGGAGGAGGAGTATGATGATGATGATGATGATGATGATGATGAGGATGAGGATGATGACGATGATGAGGATGAGGATGATGAGGAGGATGATGATGAAAAATGAGGAGGAGGAGGAGGAGGATGACTATGATGATGAGGATGAGGATGAGGGTGATTATGATGATGATGATAATGAGGATGAGGGTGGTGATGATGATGAGGATGAGGGTGATGAACAATGATGCGTTAGGACAAAACCAAATTAGTTAAGAAAAAATGCATATTCGTTATAGCTTTATCATATCGCATATGCATTATATCACATATGCGATATTAATAAGCTATAACACATATGCATTATAACACATGTGCGTTATTTTAAAATTAAAATAATTGGCGGGAATAAGGTTTGGCATTAGGTTTGTAAATAGCTTCAGACTACCGAACCTATTGGCTAGGACAAATAAACCAGGGATATTGCTTGTCTTTTAGAACTCTATCAATATGCTCAGTTTAGATGGCATGTTTTGCTATGACATACACAATAATTTTTTATGAAAATATAGGATATTGTAGAGTACGATTTTACGATTCTGAATATGTAATTTTTTCCTTCAAAACTATGTTTTATTTATTTATAATTATTTTTCTAAATGACACACATTAGTTTTTGAAAATAAATACATCAATTGTTTATTATATAACTTTTGGTTTCCATCACCATTTCCCAATAAAACTATATGGGGCACTAGACGAGATCAAGATCTACGATCTTATTTTTAGAAATCAAGGATTTCATTAATTTTTGCCCCTAAAGTGTTGCACCTGCACATAAGGTTTTAATTTCAAGCTTTTGTGACTTCAATAATTAATAATAAAAAAAATAATTGATGAAAAATTCTGAATAAATAGTGTTGCGCTAGGCCCATTTGTACTTTATATGTCTGCAAGATTTTATCCCAAATTGACATCATTTACCTCATATTGTTGCACCCGCACAAACATATATGTTAAGATGTGCTGAAAATTTGAAAACCCACTTTCACGAAAACTAATTTTATAATCATTTACACACATTTTCTCTGCATAAATGATGTATATTATGAAAGATGATTCAATTTTTTTATCTTTTCTCTTTTTACTTAATCTTCAAATAAGTTAGGGAAGTACCCCTAATTGTCACCTAAATTCATAGTTTTCCGTTTATTCTATCTTTTCTCTTTTTACTTCATTTTCAAATAAGTTAGGGAAGTACCCCTAATTGTCACCTAAATTCAGAGTTTTTCGTTTGTTCTAGTATTATGTGGCATCTAAAATGTCTTTAAAGGAGTCCATGATTGTGCATCAGCCCTCTTCATATTGTTAGTTATATATACAAATGTTATCACTAGAATTCGATTATATTTATTTAAATATATAATAAAATTTTTATATATAATTAACTTTTGATTTATTTTAACATATAAGCATTGAAATATTTTAATATAAATGAAATTTTAATATATTATTACCTTTTGATTTATTTTAACATGTAAGCATTGAAAGGTTTAATATATCATAGTCTTTCAAAGTGAAATAGGACCCTACCTTCACATTTGATCACTCGGTGTGAACTTTATGAATGTTTTCATCCATTATCTTTGGTAAGTATGAAAGATTGGACTTGACACACTTTGGTCTATTAGTTCCTTATTAATTCGTCATCTTTGATAAGCATGAAAGATGGCACAACGTTATTTTAATGATTAAGCAATTTCAAGAAAACTGGCGCAAGAAAAAAATATATCAAATTCGAAACAAGAAGAAGAGAGATATAGGCACTTGTGAAGAAAAAGAAAACATAGAACTCGAAAGAGTGCATTCATATTTTATATTTGTTTGTCATTTTCTTTGGGTGTTTTTGGTTTTAATATCATTGAAGTAACAAATTAGTTACTTATTTGAACAAACATATTTTTAAAAATACAAACTTTTACATTTTGTTGGTTTTTTATACTTGAAGTAACAAATTAGATACCTAGTTGAACAAGCATATTTTTAAAAATGCTTTTACATTTTGATATCATTGCACATTTGTAAAAGTACATAAAAGATTTGATACGATTTCATGTTTTGATTTCATTGAAGTTACAGATTTGTTACCTCTTCATTCATCCCGATGTATGTTTGCAGACTAGGAAGGATTAATGTGTTTTAGGAAGGATTATTCTGTAAGTGGTAAAGTTAATAGTTCACTTGGTTGATTGTCACAATCCAAATTATGTATTAAGAATTTTTTTTTCACATAACATATGTATTGGACCTTGAACTTTTTTTCTGGTTGGGTTCAAAACCTTGCCAAAATCGAACTTGAAACTACTGAAAGACATATATCCAAACTATGAAAACTCAAATGAAAGAATAACCCATATTATCTTTGAGACAGCAGCTACATTGAAATTTTATTGGTTTACAAAGTATATGGTATTGACCTTTATGTGAACCACGATAAAGAGACAATAAGGTTTTAAATGTGATGTCTTCGCCTTGATTTAATAGTGATGTACAACCCAACCGATAAAACGAGCACCGACGATGCTATCAACACCCCACGCTTCGAAACCGTTGAACTACAGGAAGCGGGAAACTGAATTCGTTTCACATCTGGAAATGTATTAATTCGCCGTGTTGAACAACAACTTTGATCATCCTTCTTTCCTTGATGACTTTTTTCTGATGGTTTTCTGTCATCTCCACAAGCCTCTTTTTTCTTTTCCTCTAGAGGATGTTTGCACTCAGGCGGTTGACTTTTATCTACTGGTTTTCCGTGATCTGCACAATCCACTTTTTTCTTTTCCTCTGGAGGATCTTTGAACTCCGGCGGTTTTACACATTTCTTTCCTCCATCTTCCTCAGACCGGTGCGCAGAGCCCATCTCATCAGATACTGCTTGCGCAGACCTGGATATTAGTGGCTCCCCAACTAACTTTTCGGCCTGCTTAGGCGCTTCTACACTTTTCGTTTCAACCAATTCGTTTGAATCTTTCGCAGCTACAGGGGATTTTTCTTTATCATCATTCTGTCGAATTGCCTCTGGATGTCTTGCGCTTTGGTCGTCCTGTACAGGTGCAGGTGCAGGTTGCTCCTTCATCGAATTTTGCTGTCCTGCGGGACTCGACCTCTCGACTCTCGACTTAAGCGATTGATCTGGCTTTTCACTTCCAGGAAGCGTGTCTTGATTCTGTTGGTCAGAAACATGAAGCAGAGGCAGGGAGACACGCAATGTTTCATCCCTAAACTTGGCAGTGATGCCATCGAAATTCAAATTCTCGGGGATTCTGATAACTTTTCTGAAGCTAGACCCCGCTTTCTGCATTTTATCCGGCGATCTCCCTCCGCACTCCATTTCCTTCGCACCACGTTCTCCGCTGATGACAAGACTCCCCCGGTTATTAGCCCGAACTTTCAGATCTTCTCTTCTAAAACCTGCACAGATAAATCATGGAATCAATTATCCCCGAACGCATTGTACAAAGAAATAGAAGCATTTCGAAATAAATAGATTTCTAATGGTACAACTATATATTCACAGAATCACCTGGGACATTGATTTCTACAATGAAAGCTTCATGGGTCTCCTGAATGCGTACAGCAGGTTCGAACTCAGACTCCATCCGTTACCTTAATCTCCGCTCCTATAACAAACTAAGGAACGGATGATTGATATATTGTGCTATAACGGAAATATAAATGATGCAAATATTGGGTTCAGATGGGTTCAGATTGGCCCCTTCTTTCAATCAGTTAGATAGATGCCTCTGTTACGAGTCTGTGTGTATATATATATTTATATGCATCTCTAAAAACTGAACGAGCCGCGTGATTTGGATTTCTTGTCGATGGGCTTCTACTGTCGGCAAGGCTTTCCAACGTATCGTGAAAGTGTATATCTTGATTAATGAGATAAGGAATAGAATAATGTGCTCAGAAGCATTGAAGGATTGGATGCTTCGATCGTTAATGGAGGAAAGGTTTGGCATCTGTATTAACCTTCTGGTAAGCATTGAATAGCCACTTTAGAATATACTGATAATTCTTGCAGGCACAGACTACGTTGTGTGATATCAATGTTTCGTAGAATCACATGTAAATTGCTGTTAGTTACTTTACCTTTTGGATAATAACTTGTGGTGAAAGACGTCTGATACGCACGCAAGAGATCATCTATGCGTTGCGTTCAGTAACATCAAAGTTTCCGGCTACTACATTGCACTAATTTACAAAGGTAGCGATTCCCGACTTTAGAGTGCATTGCCGATAAAGACAACTTATCAGATTTGTCCATGGGCTATAGGTTATAATCCCTCCCCTAATGCAACGCTTTTAAGCTGTCGATCTAGGGAAGTTTTTGATTTTTTGGCGGGAATTTGGTGAATTTAATTCACAAATTTGGTAATTTCTGTTTAGCAATTTTAAGAGTAGAAATGAAATGAAATAAAAAAAACCTCAAATACCCACACTCTATAAAATCTAACGATGTTTGCTTATAACAATGTTTTTGCAAGTTTTAAAATTCTATAAAAATTCATATCCAAAAACAAATAAAAACCAACAGAAGATAGAGGGAAAATCCTCCCTTAGTTAGACAACTCATTAAAACTCTAAACAAGGTTGTGTTATCAATACATAGATGTTTTCTCAACATTCAATGCAAGCTTGTATTGGATTTTGGACGCCAGGTCGTGTGGTTAGACGGGATGACAATGCACCCCCAATAATCAGCACCGAAAAATGGGGATTCCGTTTGTGTTAAAGAGAGTAATGTTAACCAGTGGATGATTCTACATCATATTAATATAGTTCAGTAGACATGTGAAGGGTTTTCCAGATTCCATCCACACTGCTTGTGGAGCTAGACTGCAGACACTAGAATGCACAGTTTGTGTCTAACATTAACAGAATTAGTGATTTTGTATTGAGTTTCATTATAGTGTCTAAACATGTTTGATCTTATTGTTATAGATTTGTAATTACTTCTACCTTGTAGGCAATCACTCGAGAGTTTTAAACCCCGTCCACCATGTGCCTAGATTCGACAAACTGATTCTATGTTGATGATGGATTAATTCGTTGTTAGATTGTTGCCTAATTCTATCTTCATGATAGATTATAAAGACAAAGCATCGAACGGTGTAACCGCTTTGATGGAGGATTTGGCTCTGTACAAACAGAGGGTTCGGTCATGGGGAACATCAACCTGGTAACTTCCCTGCGGGTTTGTCTAGGATCCTTTGTCTTTTGCCTTGGCTCTTACCTTACCTGCGTGTTGGTCCCTGTTTGTTTTGGCCTCATCGCTGCCTTCATTTGCCTCTGTCAATTAGGGTCTTCAGGGGTTTCCTGGTCTCGTTGGGTTGGCGACGCTCACAGAGGACGACAAAACTTGGAGTTCCTCCCCTTACCAAGGGTACTAGTACCAACCAAGGAAAAAAGTGGAAAGGATTTCGTTTGGGTTTATCTGCTGTTTCTATGTCGGGGTTTTTGTTTTTTCTAGATTATCAACCTTGCATGGTTTTAACGTCGCCACTGCACTTGATTTCTTCTACTGCTCCCGTTAGCATGTGTAGGGTTGACTTATATTATTAGTTTCCGAGGTACAGGGTTTTGGTCTGTCCCTTCTCCGAGTTTCGGGGTGTTTGTTATCTGATACTTGACTTTTTTTTGGATAACCCATTATTCTTTTGGGTTTGTTGGACCGGTGATTTTTCCCATGACTCGTTCAGTGCAACCCTTCCTATTGGTTGGGTGTATAAACCACCGTCTCCCTAAGGGGGTTTGTGCTCCTTTTTTATCTCAGTTCTGGGTCTTCACGAAGGCATTTTGTTAGCTCCTAGGTACCCGGTTGTCGTCTTTTTTTTATCAGTAGGTTTTGGGTTTTCCGTCGTCTCCCATTCCGGCACTTTTGGGTTGACTTGTGGGTGGCTTACCTCATGGCTGACAATGGAGTTTCGACTCGCTTCCGTCGTAAATGACATACAAAAGGCATAAAAACCCTTGCTGGCAAATTTCGTTATGTCCTCGGCCATGATGTTTTTATGGATAGAGTAGCTTCACTGTGCTCTCGGGCACTGGTGGGTAGGATGGAATCATTAGAGGAAATTTGGGGTCTAAAATGGGCCTTATAAGAAACCGTGCCAAAATAAGTTCTTGTGAGTTGGAATTCAAGAATCAATAGAATTTCAATAAAATGAGTCAACCATAATGATTGAATGGACATATTTGTCATTAAAAAAACTATTTTTTTTTTGTATTTTTGACATATCTCCTTGTGTTTTTACTCAAATTTTGATTAGGAGAGCTCATTGGATGTGGAATTTGATTCTGCATCCAACGAGTACCCACACTGCATACTTTTGATGGACCCTGCTACCCAAAAAACAAGAAATACCTTAAAAATGTAATGATGACATCATCATCACGTTTTTTGAGGTATTTATTATTTTTGGAGTAGCAGGGTCTGTCAAAAGTATGCAGTGTGGGTACTCGTTGGATGAAGAATCAAATTCCACATCCAATGAGCTCTCCCGATCAAAATTTGAGTAAAAACACAGGGATATATGTCGAAAATACGAACACAAAAAGTAGTTTTTTTCTTTCTTCCTCCAAAATTAATAAATATTATTTTATTGTTTTAGCTATTATTTTATTATTTTAACTATTATTTTATTATTTTCCTTAGGAGGCCCATTTTAGACCCCAAAATTCCTCTAATGACTGCAGAATGGGAAAACAAGCATGGGTGGATTGGGCTAATGAGCACTGGAAACCTCTGTTGACATATGTCCCCACTATTAGCTTGCTTTCAAATGGATGGATTGTATTTGTCTTTCTTGAAGCACAATATTCCTTGCTCATACTTGAATCTATTTGTCGTATGGGCTCTAGTTCTCTGGTACTTGGTCGTTGGCATACCCACTTCGACCCTCTCAGAGAACGGATGACGAAGCATCACTTGTGGGTTCTTCTGCCTCATCTTCCATTTCCCCTCTGGAAAAAGAATATACTTGAGGGCACTGCTAATACGGTTGGCTGTTTCGTCACTGCGGATGAATGTTTTCACCTATCCTTCGATAAATGGTCACTACTACATTTCGATCCAAAATCCGACGGTTACTTCCGACGGCACGTGGATTTTTTTTTTTAACTGTACCAAAAATCACAAAGATAATTTTTTTTTTGTAAATGTGGCAACAACTGTCGCTTAAGCGACGGCTATTTTCATAACCGTCGCTTAAGCGACGGCTCGTTAGTAAGCGGCGAATTCAAGAACTCATGCTTTCTTTTCTTTCTTTTCTTGTTAAAGTTTGGCGCTAATCTCTTAGGAATGGTTTTCTTTGGGGTTTATTTTTGAGCATTTAGTGGATTCTGGTGTATGAGGGAAGGGCCTGTGAATTGGAGGGGTGGATGCATTTTCTGCGTTTGAAATCATCTTGAGTATTGCAAAAACGGGTTGTTTCTTGCTTGTTTTTGAAGGTTTCAGTAGGGACTCGCAGCAAGTAGGGGTTTGGAAGATTTTAACTAGTCTTTGGATTGCTGAAACTCGAAGTAAAAAAGTGGCGCGTCTGTGAAATGAACGGCCTGGTTCTGGAGCAGTAGACGAGGGTTTCTGGATTTAGACTATTGATTTTTGTTCATCATAGGCAGAGAATGAACGGTGAAGGGGAAAATATTGAGATTTAACTAAACCAAGATGTGCAAAATATTGTTCCAATGCATGGTGGAAAGTATAGTTGTGGCACCTAAGGCGTAAATGTAGAAGGATTTGTAGGAGATCAGGTGGATTTAAGGGATAACGGGTAGGCTCAGCTGACTTGGAGGCGGTGAGGCGGTGGCGCTTTTGTTCTGTGATAATCTTAGCGGGGAGTATTGGAGGATGCAGGACATTATCGAAGGAGGCAATCGTCCATGGGAAGAGCTTATCCCAGATGCTCTTACCTTGATTTTCAAGAAAATTCCATTCCAGGAGATTCTGACTGTCATTCCTAGGGTTTGTAAGTCGTGCAAGGGTTCAGAACTTCAGCATCAATTGGAAACTTATTTTAATACATTTATGCTTATCCTTGTATTTCCATAACACCAGGTATGTGGAAAAACTGAGCTAAAAAGTATTCCCGGCTGAAATTCTTTGAAGTAAGGTAATAACTAATGAAAACCATTTCGCCAGTCATTGTTCTCTAATGAATACTCTCCCTCAGCATAGTTCTAGATTGCAGCAGGACATAGAAAAGTCATGCAATCCTACTTCCAAAATTCATCCTTGTTTTCATATTAGAAGGTTGTGGACCAAGAGTCAGTCTATGCAAGCAAATGGTTCATGAGAAGAATCGATGACAAACATGTTCTTACACATTGCATCAATTGTCTTGGTAGTGTTGGAAAGTTTAGTTGATCCTTGGAAAAATAGTAAATTTGAATATCCTCTCTTCAGTTATGTCATCTTGACATTTTAGGGGTTGTAATATTGACATATTTTATGTACACCGCTTCAAATTCCAATCAAACAAGGCTCCACTGGGTTCTCCTGTGGTTGAAGACATTTTTTTGTCGCCCCAAATTTCTTCTCTTTATTTCCTCTTCACCAACCTTGACCAGTATGACTCGTAGAGCCTTAAGGGCATCCTTTCCTATGTTTTGTAGCGTCTTCTTGCTTCTTTTGTTATGCTAACTATTCTTCTCTCCTCTTATTCCAATATTGTTGTATTTGTCTTTGGGGAGTGTATCAGTTGACTGATTAGCCATCTAGCAAAGACCAACAAACCAATTGTGTGCTGTTAAGTTCCACTGGAGGACAACTTACATTACTGAGGGTAGAAAAAATTTCTCTGCCATCTTGATTTTTTCAAATGCATTTGAAGAATGAAAAGCCATGAGAAGAACTTCCAAATGAAATAGGGATGGAAGACTTGCACAAACTTCTTGGATATTTAAGCACTCGATACTGGTAACTGTTCTTGGGGTTCTGAGGCTGTGACCCATCAATATAGGCCCCAAAGGCCACCATACCATCCATTTCGTCATGTCATGCCAAGTGAGTGAGATACCAGGGTG
>LPNX010119912.1:60634-86575 GCA_001517045.1 Pseudotsuga menziesii
AATTATAGTATAAAGAATGAATTACTCTCTACTGGCTATAAGTACTAGACAACAAGCTGCTATTTGCTATAGACTGGGCTCAATAGGGAGACATGCTGATCTCTTGTTCTTCCTGGAGGAGAGTACAAAGGAGCACAATCAGTCAGTCGCTTGGAAGGCTCTAAAGCACAAAGAAAACCCGAGTAACTGACTGATAAGATGCATACATCATTTAATAAATCATCTCCTACTAAACAAGAAAATGTCATCCTTGTCAAAACTCATAATATTCTACAGACTAACTAGTAATAGGAAAATAAACAATACACCGTATCCAAGGATTATCACCATGGACAATTTATGAGCTGAAAAGTGCCATCCAATAAGAAATTGCAATTATCCAAATTTGCCAAACAATCGTTCTTAGAACCATGATAGGCATTATCCTCCAAACGATCTGCTAACAAATCAGAGGAGATGCTGCAGGATGTACTGTGCTCCATCATGAGAGAACAACTTGTATCTTCAGAACCAACATCATCAATCAATGAATAAGATGTAGACACAGTCGGGGCTGAAGCTAGAGAAGAAACCGGAATCCAATCTTCATCAGAGCCTTCCTCAGACCCTTCTTCAGATATACAAGATAAAGAAGCAGAAGATGATGTCATATGTCTTTCTACTATAATGGGCTTCATCTTGGCATTTGCAGAAGACCTTGTTCCCTGTGGCACACCCTGGCACAACTCTGAACAGCACCCTTTAGAAACAGTCAGATCGCAAGTGTATGCTTTCGCAGTAGGAACATCAAATGATAGGGTTCAAAGAAAACTTTATGGTCATTATGACCTCAAGCAAACTATTGAAAACTTTTGGGGTATATACCATCTAAAATTAAAAGGGTTCAAAGAAAAAAGCTATCAAAATTAAAGTTTAAGTTCCAAAACCCATAAATTTTAAGCTATCCGATCTTATTTCTGGATTAACTATAGCCATCCTCGCCATACCATAGGCATGTATCTAGAAAAAAAAATTATAGAGCAATCCATGCAAATAATTATGGATGTCAAATGGGGTTTGTTTTTTTTTTGCAAGTCAATGAGACTAATACAAGGACGATAATTGACTGTGAATTGCAGGGTATAAGCTATGCTAAGCTGGCCAATATTCCTCCTATTCTTGGCCTTTGTGAGTAGTATAGATCAGATTCCTTTTAAACCTGCAATTTTCTGGCAACCCATTATGTATATCAGCGATTTTATGTATCTTCTAGTAGTCTATTCTATTACTGTTGTGCTGAATTTGTGTACATTGAGTTACTGTGTGTGCCATTCCTTGCAATTGATGTTATGCATATTAGAGGGAGTATAGAGTGCTTTCTATCAATAGCATGACAACTTCTTTGACATAAAAGGCATACTTGGACTCCACAATTTTACAAAAAAGACAGACATAATATCTGTCATGCGCTCAGTCTGGGGACAAACACATGAGGTCAGTACATGCGTCAATATATTGAATGCACTGCACTATAGTCTGTATGTTATCATTGTTGTTTTTTAATTTTCATCAAAGTAATTGTGATTCTGATGAACTTGTATCATCCCATGAGGCCTTGTTTGTGTGCAGTGGAGATGGAGAAAATTACATATTTTAAATGGTTACAAGTTACAACTTTTGGTCATCAGCATTCAAGCTTCTCAAAGCTTGGTCTTCAGGAGATATGCCTCCTAAATCTTATACATATAAACCGAGATAGCATATCAGTAAAAGTACAGACTCTGTACATATCTGTTTTATTACAATTTTTATCAAGTCACTATGTAACCGTGTCTTAACTATAAAATATTAAGAAAAAGCTAAATCGTCTTGATCAGCCATCCATCATTCATCAAATAACAATTCATCAAATTGGTCCTCTTTAGATAGTGTGTCTGTTGTGGTGTTCAATCCTTTATACACGTTGGTTAGAGCTTGTGGCCTAATAACAATCCTTTAACCCCCAACTAAAAACAAATAAGCTAACAACCATTTACAGTCATCTTCTTGCAGCTTGGAAATAGGACATTGCTATTAGATGAGATTGTTTTCGGATTTTGGACATTGCAACTATGTTAAAGATCTTTTTATTTTGCTCGGAAAAAGTCACAATTTCTAACTGAGGGAGAGAAAATTACATATTTAAAATGGATATAACTATTGGCCATCTTCATTCAAGCTTCTCAATAAGACATATAAACCAGGATAGCATATCAGAAAAAGTATGGGCTCTATGCTAAAAATTCTTGATCAGCTGTCCATCATTCATCAAGTGGCAATAAGACATAACTTATGTTATATTTAAGGAGATGGCATTTCATGTTGCCACTAATGTATCATCTGTGAATTCAGATTGCTCCCAGTACCCCTGTGCAACCTCCCGCCCCCCTTTGAATAGTGTGTCTGCAGTGGTGTTCAATTCTCTATACATGTCTGTAAGAGCTTATGGTGAGCGACTTCCATACTTAAATTGCTAAACTGGGGGACAGTATCAATTTTTTCATCCTTTATATACCCTTTATCAAGTTGATGACTACTATTGAATGTCCCATTACCTGCAGATTTGTGACATTTTGTTCTCCAGCAATTTTAAAAATTAGTTTCAAGGCTATCATCTCAGCAAAGTTGTTTGAACCAGTTCCTAGACATGCCCTGGGTTTTATGAAATGTGTTTCTGAGAGGTATCGTATGCCTTCAGTCCTACATAGAGATGGTGAAATTTGGCTTGCTCCGTTAAAATATTCCAAAGAAGTAGATTTATCCACATTGTTCCACCAAGATTCTGAGATTTATCTACATTTTTCCATGTTTTGTGCAACTTAGATTTATTGTATTTCTTGATCTATTCCCCATTCATAACTTGGATTGACTTGACCTAATTGTGGTAACTGTTTATAAAAAAACCTTTTTCTTTCTCATGTAATCAATAATATGAATAACCCAGAAGAAGAACTTCTGAATTAATCTTTGTTTCTTTATTTGATCAATTTCCGTCATAAGGACTTTCAAATGACAGAAATACATACATATACTATAATCATAAGCCAATGTGTACCATAATGACTCTGTTGACAAGTATAATGTGAAATTTTAAAAATGTGTAATATAGTTTCTTTTCCAAATTTCTGCTTGTTTTTCATGCTTCCTGGTAGAAATGCTACAAGGCGGTGGATCACTGTTGAACTCCTATGATTTTGTTTCTTGTGATTTGATATTGCCCCTATTTCTACCCATGCAAAATAGCAATAGTTGTTTATAGAAAAATGATTTGTGAGGTTACATGATGAATGGGGATAGGCTATAAAATGCATACACATATTGTTGGCAAGTTCCTGTTGGAATCCAATTCTTGTGACAATATTTTTATGTTGAATGCTTCTCCTTTTTTCAATTTTTGGTTTTCTATGTCTTAAGCTCTCTTGTTCAGCTAAGACAGGACGATACAACCACTGAATTAATGGATAATTGTTGAAAAGTTGTGTATTTGCCTAATGATTATTCCACTTTTTTCTAGGTTACTGCAAGTTTTTTCCTAGTTTTAAAATTAGCGTCTTGAAAACCAAGTATGTTGTAACTCTAAATATCACTGAGTGCAAGCTACATTGATTTCGTGTTTAAGTGGTCAATTGGTAGAAAATCTAACATTTATTAAAGTGAGCTTTGATTGTAAACTATAAAATTATCTTATGTATCTTATAGATCTCTTAATTGTGGTCCATTTTGTCTTCTTTTACACTAGGGACTGTCCTTGAATGTCGCTTTGAAAGATTACTATCTTCAAGAGCTCAAGAGGGTGGCAGACACCGCTTCTCAATGGGTGATCCATGCAAGACAGGTATCAGGAGTATTGAGTTACAGGCTTAAAATGCACATGCTATTTATGTTTTGTCCATGTTCTCATGTTGGAGTTCATTATTCATTCCCAGTATTCTATTGCAGGTCGTCGTAGATCATGGAGCACTTGAGTTGGATGGTGTCTTCCAATTCATTGCAGAAGGTGAAAGATTGCCTGTGGATTTCAGCAAGGAGCTAGAGGTTATCTGGCCATTTTTTATTTGAAGAATCATCTATGATATATGCTATACAACCATTTATCTCCACACCTGGAAGATCCCACACAGGGGAGGAGCATGCCCACTAGGATTTGAACTGGGGTCATCTCCACACAATCCAGCATAAGAAGTTGAAGGGGCAGCACCAGCATCATAAGAATTTACAGATCGCCGGTTGAACTAACATAATTTCCAGCAGCAAAAGAGAGAAGGGCAAGAAGACCCCACCCACCCATAAACCGAGAGCAGGGCATCTAAGGTCTACGTAAAATAGAGAAGTGACCAAGCATGCCAGGCTTGTTCCATTCAGACTTTGGCATTGGATAGTCAATCTTTGTTTTGTGACAACAGACAACAGACACGGATGCAATTTCATTCACATTGTGTTTGTCATTAATTATGGTTTTAAGATTGATGGCAGCAACTACTAGTGGAGGAATCTCTTGAGGAATATTCACAGACCCTGCCAGCCACTTTTATATCCTTTGGAGACCCTACAATAGCTTCAAACTTGCACCAGCTAATTCGAGATGAACTTGGGCAGCAGACAGCGTTGGAAATTGAAAGCCATGCTGGGCCTCGTATTCTTCTTTCAATTAGAAATAATTCTAGAGCACTGGAATGGGTACCAAACAGAACAGAGAAATGATTTCCTTTCAAATCAGTTGGAAGAGGTGGGTCCTTAAAAGGATAGCTCAATTTCAAGACATGACGTTCTCCAGTTGGTACATCAGATCGCTCAAATGCATAGTTGCGCTTGACTGGTACCATACTGAAATTAGTCACATTTAGATCCATTAATTTTTGTGAGAGTTCTTGCTTTAGGCCTGATGCCATCTCCTGCAATTTTTTCCACAAAATAGATTGTTCAACTACACCATCTTTTGCAACTTGCTCAAGCTCTGCAATCACTTTATCTGGGAAGACTGAAGGAGTTGGTACAGCAAAAAGACACCGTTGCATGTTTTGTACCACCACACAACAGCTAGCATATGAGTTTCTGAATTTCACCTTCCCAAATAGATATATTGTACCAGGATGAGCTCCATAAGCTTCCTCATATGGATCAATAAGGTAAAAAAGCAAAGCTCCATCTGACTCCAATGGTAGATCATTCACATCTTCAGAAGTTAAACGGTCATCAGTCTCTCCAACTTTTGCCACTTTTTCATCTCCACCCTGCCACACTACTTGCCAGTCGGCAGTTGCTTTGGCAGATGAATTTTCACAGCCAATTAGAGCATTCAATACACATTTCTCCTTATCATCCTTCTCAAACTTTACATCCAACTCACCATCAGCTGAAATTGCCTCGCCATTGTCAGATAGCATAACCTTGGGCTTTAAGTCATCCTCCTTGCAGCTTGGATCTTCAGCAAGATTAATTGGAAATTGAACAGAAGCACACTGGTCCTCCATTGCTGACTTAGAATTTTGGCATTCTGTTGTTTCAGACGGTGCAGATTCATGTACAGTTTCAACAAAGGGAAGTTTCTGCTTGCTTTCCAAATTAATACACGGCTCCCAAGAGACTTCACTCACTTGATATTCTGGCAGGCTTGAAGAAAAATCTTGGGGAGAACTCTGAATACTATTGGTAAATGTATTCCCTAAAGCTGCTGCACTTTTTAAGCTTGTTCGCTTCCTTCGCTTTTCCCTATCGGCTGCATCAGGAGTAATCTCTGCAAGAACATCTTCCAGAATATTGTCCGTCGAAAACCCCTTTATTTGCCCGCTCTTGTCTTCTTTGTTCTTCCGGAACATTGACGCTGAGGCAAACATCGACGAAACCTTCTGTTTCCCCATCAAGAACCAATGGATTAAACCTCTTCCAATTCCTGTCTGTCTCACGAACCAAGATCCAAGAAGCCGCCATTGTTGCTCGGTGCCTCCAAAGACCAAATTCTATAGGGCCTGTACACGATCTTTTGTATTTAAAAAAAAAAAAACAGACACAAGCGTCGGTTAAGCGACGCCTCTAACTGTCACTTTACTGACGAAATGATGGCTATATCCATCGCTTAATCGATGGAATAAAGGTAATTTAAAAAAAAAAATTGACTATACTGTCGCTTAACCGACGGTATAAGGTTATTTTCTCAAAAAAAAATTTACTACCATCGAAAATATTCTGTCGCTTAACCGACGCATTAAATTTAACCGACGGTTGTTTAGGTGTCGCTTAACCGACGGTTACTTAGGTGTCGGATAACCGACAACAAGTTTTCGACGCTTAAAAAAAATCAAAGTGTCGTACATGCGACAGGGAAGTGTCGAAAATCCGACATGACGACCGTCGGATTTGTGGTCAAAATGTAGTAGTGGGTTGGCTTGGGTGCTGGTGGAAATGGATGTCTCTAAAGGGTTTCCTGCTGAGGTGGAAATTCTCTGTAAGGAGTGCCTTTTGGTATAGAAGCTTGACTACCTGCATGTACCGTTTCGTTGTAGCATTTGCTGTGAAACTGGTCACCTCTAGAGAACTTGCCCTTACCTGATGAATGAGCGCTCTTGCACTATATCGGATGGTACACTTGATACTCATGGTCTAACACCTGTATCAGCTCCGGAGCATCCCAAAACGATTATTTACTCACAGTCTCTCTCTCTTTTTTATGATGTTTCTGAATCTTTTCTTGAGGCTGTAGATTGGTTAGTTACTCCTCCTATCGTAGCTGGTCCCACAGTATTTTTCGAGGCCGTAAGCTCACCCCTGGTCTCTTCAAATGTTCTTTCTTCACCATTTCATTCTTGCACACAGCAGCCATCTCCCTGTCTACCCCCTCCTTCCTCTCTGGCTCCTTTATCACCTTTGGATGTATCTTCTCTATCCTCACTTGCGGATTTCCCACCACTCCCATCCACATCCACCCCTCCCACAATACCACTCTCTCCTCGAAGTCATGTATCTTCTCCTTCATTCTCTGACCCTTGGCTTCAAAAGTCACTATCCATCTTTTCAGCCTCTACACCTACTTCCCTATCCATGCTTCACCTGAACTCGATCCGATTTGCAAATGTTACTATCAGGAAAAAGAAAAAGGAAAAGTCGGATTTATCTAGGACTCTGTCATTTGCCTCACCACCTTATGTTCCTCTCTCAGCCCGCATTAAAGATGCAGCTAGAGGGAACCCTCCTCGGGGACTTAGAGCATTGTCACCCCTCCCTACCGTTCCCTTATGAAAATCCTCTCACTTAATGTTAAAGGTCTTGGAGGCAAGACCAAACAATATAGCCTCCACTCCCTTTTCCACACGATTCAACCTGATATGATACTACTCCAGGAAACTATGTGCAGTACATATCCTGCTCTCCATGCCTTCTCTAAGCTTTTTCCCAATTGGGAAATATGTGCCACCAGTGCTACTGGCCTCTCGGGGGGGCTACTAATGGCCTGTAACCCACTTAGGGTTAGATGTTGCCCCTTTGAGACCATAGCTGGCATTCTTGTAAAGGCTGACTTTCGAGGAATGAATGCTCCTCTGGTCGTTATTAATTGCTACGACCCTTACAGAAATAAATATCTTTTTTGGGATAAAGTTTTTCGCGGGGGCCTTCTCAGTGCTCCTAACTTGATCTTGGGAGGGGACCTTAACTTGACCATGAATGCCGCTGAGACCTGGGGTAAAAGAGTCGTCCTGGATACACTTGCCTCCCATTTCAAATGCCTTTTCAATTCTGTAGGTCTTCTAGATATTTCCCCAAACATTATAGGGCCTACATGGAAAAATGGGAGGATTGGTGATGAAGGTATCAGTAAAATATTAGATCGCTTATTACTCTCATCTGCCCTGATCCCCTTCCTCAAGGTCCACCGTACCTGGATTCACCATGCTGATATATCTGACCACTTCCCTATTTTCTTAGAATGGGATAAATCGGTGGTTTCTTGCAATTATCCTTTTAAATTTAATCAATCTTGGCTCTCTGATCCATATTTCAATCTTCGGGTTGCTAAGAGATGGCTAGAGCTTAACCCTCAATCCTCTCTTAATGGATTGGACAACCTCACTCATAAGCTATGTACTCTGAAGAGGGAAGTAAAAGCTTGGACTCGGGAGAAGGAAAATACTATGAAATCTGATGCTATGAGGCTGGATAAGGACATAGAAACCCTCCTCTCAGGTTCCTTTTTAGTTTTTATCACTCATGAGGATCAACTAGCTTTGACTCAGCTTAGATCCAAGAAAAAGAAGTTACAGGAACATCACTTGCTTACTTGGAAACTCAAGAGCTAGACTAAGTGGGCTCTATATGGTGATTCCAATACAAAATTCTTCCATGCTATTGCCTCTAGTAGAAGGAATCATAACACTATTTGGTATTTAGAAGAGTAGGAGGGCCACTGTGTTTAGGATGAGCATGCTCTTAAGGAGTTGGGAAAAAGATATTTTGCACAGATTTTCTGTGATGATAAACAAACTTTCTTACTGACCCAGCTCCAGGTTGTCTCACTTTACCATTCTATGGTCTCACAGGTTACTGTACCCAGTCTCATTGCTCCTGTTACACGGTCTGAGATCGAAAAAGCATTAAAATCTTTCAAGAAGGATAGGAGCCCAGGCCTTGATGATTGTCTTGTTGAATTTTACTTACACTTCTTTGAGCTATTGGGTAATGATTTATTACATGTTATTGAATGTGCTAGGACATCCGGGTACATTACCCCCTCATTGAACTCTACATTCCTTTCCCTGATTCCTAAGAAGGACAAACCCACTACCTTTTCCTACTTTAGACCCATCCCCTTGTGTAATTTATTATACAAGTTAATTGCTAAGGTGATTGCTGTTAGACTTAAGCCTTTCCTAGACTCTCACATTTCCAGAGAGCAGTATGGGTTCCTTAAAAATCGTCAGATAGTGGAACCTATAGGCATTACCCATGAGACTCTGCACTTTGTTAAGACCAATAACACATGTGCTCTCATCCTCAAACTGGATTTGCTGAAGGCATTTGACAGAGTTAATTGGTCCTATATAAAACTCATTCTGATACAGATTGGAGTACCCCTCCTTGGGGTCAATTGGATAATGGAATGTATCTCTTCAGCAAACTTTGTTGTACTGGTCAATGGCATACCCTCTCAGTTCTTTGTTGCTTCACGGGGAATCAGACAAGGCTGTCCATTATCTCCTTTGCTTTTCATACTTGTTATAGAAGGTCTGAGTCTCTTGATCTCTGATACTAGAGAGAATGGTCTCATTAGAGGATTAAAAATATCCTCTACTCTAGCCCTCACTCACCTCCTTTTTGTCGATGACATGATTTTGCTTGGATCTGGTACCCTACCTGAATGGATTGCTTTTGATGTTATTCTCAGTACCTTTTGTAAGGCCTCAGGGATGAGCATAAGTGTTGATAAACCATGCTTCCTCTACAATAATGTGGATGTGGGTATATTGGGTGATATTTCCAGAGTCCTTCCTTATAAAATGGAACCAATTGTCACTGGATTCAAATACCTTGGTTATTATTTAAAACCATTGGGGTATAAGGTCAGTGATTGGAATTGGCTGGTGCAGAAGTATGAAAATAGAATACTTAAATGGTCTCATAAGCTTCTTTCATTGGGAGGCCGAATGATACTTGTTCAAGTTGTTCTGTCTAGCCTCCCTGTATACTAGTTTGGTCTGGCTCCCATTCCCATCTCTGTCCTTAACAGGCTCAGAAGTATCACCTTTGCTTTCGTATGGGGCTCTACTAGGAATAAACACAGGTATCATTTAACACATTGGCAGCAACTATCCTGGCCGAAGGTGAATGGTGGATGGGGCATAAAAAATATTCATTGGTTTAGTGTTGCTCTGATATTAAAAAACTTTTGGATGGTGCTTCACAGTGATGGACTGTCGCACAATGTTTTTTTGGCTAAGTATTTAAAGAACCTCTCGGTGGTGACATGGCTCAGAGGCAAAAACTTTAATTATAGAGGAGTTTCTATTATCTAGAAAGGTTTCCTCCAAAATCTTCCATGGCTGGGAAGATGCTTATCATGGCATGTTGGGAAAGGACATGATGTCCTTGTGGGTATTGACCCTATTGTTGGAACACAATATCCTTGTTCAATACCTATGGGGCTCAGGAAATACTTAGAGGACTTGGATATAACTTCTCTCTCGCATGCTCGAAATATTCTGCCTGCATCTCACCATTACTGGTACACGGCTGAGGACCTAGACATTGCTGGTGATTGGAAGCTTGCATGGGACAAATATACGAGAGGATTGGAGATGGGAAGGATTAGGCTCAATTCTTCGCTGGATACTCTTGTTTGGGATCATAACACAACTGTTGGTTCAGCCTCAGCAAAGCTTGTATATGATTTTATTGTTCAATCCTCACAACCCCCGACAGGTAGCAGTCTGCAAGCACTCATTTGGTCCAGCATTATACCCACAAAAACAAGTTGTTTTATATGGCTGGTGCTGGAAAATAAAATATTAACATGGGACAACCTCCAGAGAAAAGGTTAGATTGGGCCCGACATCTATGCTCTTTGTAAAGCAGGAAAAAAGATTACTGTCTTGAACATTATTTTCCAGATTGAAAATTTATCCTAGTTGTATCAGCCTCCTTGTAGAAAGGAAAAAAAGATTCGAGTCATAGGTACAGGTCCATCTCTTGCGTATCCCTGTGGATTTTTTGATGGGGCATCAACCAAAAATATTGGAGGTGTAGGCATATGTATTTACCTGAATAAGAATCACTCCTTTGAGTTTGCTCTGGGGGCAGGAACATGTACCAATACAAAAGTTGAGTTGATTGGTCTTTGGGCTCTTTTGCATATTGCCCAGGTGATGGGGATCCCCTCACTTAATATTTTTGGGGACTCATTAGTCATTATTAACCGGGTTAAGGGTACTGATGCCCTTTCTCCACCTGATCTCAGTCACTGGTGCAGAGATATCCGAAAACTATGCACTTGTTTCCTTAACCTGTCCTTCAGTCATATCTATCATGAACATAATCAACAAACAAACAGTCTATCCAAGAATTCCCTGACTTTGGCTCTCGGTAATTGTATCTATTCTGAAATTTTTGATGACCTTATGGTCTCACATGACACTATAATGCTCTTTTGAGCTCAGTGCTGGAGATTGTACTCAATTTATTTTCATTGCACCTATTATGTGATTTGGGAGAGGGCACCTTCTGATAGCAGCTCAACACTTCTATGTTCACGGTAGAGATGGGTTTTAATGGACAGGTGCACATTGTTGTCTTTGACTAGATGATGTATGGTTTGTGTTATTGATGGGTATGTTCCTGGATCTCCCCCTTGGCAGCTTGTTGTGTTGAGTCTTATTATCGGTGTACTGTATTCAGATACTCTCTTGTCGATATTTTATGTTTGTAATCCTCACTCAGGGATGGCACATCAGATGCCATTTGATTTGTTTTATGAATATCAAGGACGGGCTTTTTTCCTTCTGAAAAAAATTACTCGAGAGTTTTAGTTAATTGTAGTCGCATGCAATATTAGTGGCTTAAGTCTTTAAGGTTTGTCCTTACACTAAAACCTTCAGGTTGATGAGCATTTGAAACCAAGCACAAGCCCCTACCATCATGAGTGGTGGTTAGTCCATTTTTTTATATTCTCATAGGTGCTACCATGCGGTTGTACTGATACTTCAACACCCCCCCCTTCTGGGGCGGCTTGGGGGAATTGAACTAAACCTGAGAACTCGGCTCTGATATTCGATGATCCACTCGAGTACAAAATCTCTTATGTAGTGCATGTGCCACAAATCCTGAACGGTTATGTTTCCTATCCCTCAGTATTCGGCTTTGGCTGAAGATAGACTCAATAACATCTTGCTTCTTTCTTGACAAACAAATCAGTCATGAACCCAAACTAAGTGTGTACCTATTACCGGTTGAAATGGCAGGCCTTGTCATCGATAAGAATACTCAGGACAAATGACCACTGTCACCTTAGTCACTTATCCTTAACTGCTTTGGAAGTCGCAACTTCATAGGGGAGAGCCCTATGTGAATGCAAAAGACACTAAACACAAAGATATCTCTCTTGAATAAGTTATTGATCAGTGCCTAATGAAGTCTAATTCAAGAGTGGATAATTAAATATTGTGGTGATAACTATGACCAAATATCATATCATATGATGACTTCCAATCCCAAACCTAAAAATATCTTGTTATTATCCAAATCAATTTTTAACAAAATAATAACCAATAATGTAAATGGATAATTAATATCTAGATAATTAATAACAAATAGTAATTAATATGCTAATAATTACTTAAAGACACAAATAACAAAATGATGAAAATAGTAAGTAATCCAAGTAACAATAAAATAACTATAACCAAATATAATGTAAAGAATGCGAATAACAATTCGAATAATGCAAAATAATAATTAATAATCAAATACTTGTTAATGTATATATTAGACAAAGGTAAAACTAGCAATTGCCCCAAGGAAGGTGCAATAATACATCGTGAAGGTAATTGTTAGCGGGTAAGTGAGAATTGGTAGTCTAGTATCTACCATTGCCCAACCAGTATAACCTATTAATAAGAAAAAGAACATCATTGGCAAAGACATAAGAATTCCTGTTAACCCGCCAATCTATTTTGAAACTGTTTGATAGTTTTGAAAAAGGCCTGTCTGATGAGGAGTTAGTGGATAACCTAGTTGCCTACTTCTTTGTTTGCACTTTCACCGTATGAAGCTGAAGTGAGAACTTTGTTCACATTTGTCTCAAACATCTTGGTGCCAAAAACATTACTTCATGTCAAAAATTCTTCAAGATATATGAAGGGAGAGAAAAATTGTCGTTATGAAGAAAATATAATAATTGGATGCTATGAGGGTTGGTTTGAAGGTCATTGGGGCTTTTAAGGAAAATTTTAAAGAATGATAATGTAAGAAATATAGAATTCCCAATGCGCCTTGTTTTAATGATAAGTAGCCTCTTCTTGGTTATATTGATGGTGTCTCTCAAGAGAGGGGAAAAAAGTGTGGAGCAAAATTTATGTTGAAAGTAAAGGACACCCATATGTTTAAATTAAAGATGAATTGTGAAGGGGTACTAACACTCGAGGTGAACTGGTTGCTCTATGGGCGATTTTGTTCTTTGCTTGTACTAAGTAAATCTTTTTTTTGTAAATTGTTGGGACTCTGAAATTGTTATTGACTAGTCTATGCAAAAGGACCAATTATAGGTGGGTTTGTTGGATGGATGGAAAATCAAGATGAGAAATCTTCATTTAGCATTTGCACACTTGCAATTTCAACATGTGTATGGTGAATTCAATGCAATTTCAACATGTGTATGGTGAATTCAATGAGGAAGTGGATTTCCTTTCGAAGCAAGCATTCTCGAGGTTGGAATGGAAGGTTTTATTTTATTTGTGGAACTAGTTGAATGAAGGGAGATTTCTTAAGGATGCATTCAAATATTTTAAATTGTTGTATTTAGAATTATGATGAAAAGTTTGAGACTTACCATCGTTTTTGAAGCTAAGGATGGTATTTGGAACTTGTAATAATTTTCTTTTTATATATTTTGCTGAGTCATTTAATATAGATGATAAGGTCTCTAAGGTGATAGTTATGACAATATGGGTTTCTTTAGATCATGGAATGTTCCCAAGTGTTCAATTTCTTGTTATATGCCAACCTTAGACTTAGGTCTCTAAGGTTATAGTGTTCCCAAGTGTTCAATTTCTTGTTATATGCCAACCAGATAAAGCATTTGATCTTCTGTGGAATGTTTGAATGCCAGATTTTTGCAAACTTTTCCTCTATAATTTTTTTTACAATTCTTGTTGTGACATCTTATTGTCCTCTAAATTTGTTTGAGATTGTCCATAATTTGATTATGATTTTTAGATGTAATTATTTTTATCTTTTTGTCTTTATTAGATTTAATATTTTTAAGCTTCTTAAAATCAAGGATTTAAATCTAGTTTTTTTAAAGGTTTATGCCTTTTGTATTCTAGTAGATCTACACTCTTTGATAATATTTAGATTTGTGCAATTATGTATTTGAAGCAATCAATACCTTCTTTCACTTGGTATGGGAATCATTATAGTGTTAGTGTTCTTTATCAACTTGGAATCACATTCACTTATCAAGTAGTATCATCAACTTCTTAATTGACAATAGGAAAATTTATTACCATATATTTCCTTTTAGTAAGAAGAAATAGTAAAAATCCCAAAGTTCAATTTAAAAATTAATAGTGAGAAACTCAAATTTTGGTTACACAATTCTGACGCATACTTTATTACTCGACATGAGTAACTAATATAAACAATATCCTAACCATTGAGGTCGATATGAAACAATTTTATCTCCATTATCAACAAACCCATTAGAAGATGTTTTTTTATTGAAGATAATCAATCACCTATTGGTCAAACCCATTAGAATATGTTTTTTTTATTGAAGATAATCAATAACCTATAAGTAGTCCAATTATCTATATAAGTATGTCCATTTGGTTGCATAATTCATATGTCTTTAGGTTAGATAGAGTTTAGGATGCCTCTCCTCACCAAAAAACAACTTAAATTGGACACAAATATTGTGGTTAACAATCCGGCAAACTTTGTTTGAAATAATAACATCAAACCAATTATAAATTGATTTTCACTTAAAACAATTTTTTGAAAGTGCACAAGCAAATTATTTAATAAAAACTACACATGTAAAGCAAACTCCATTCATATGCAAGTTTTAAAAATTCACATATGATTAGAAAATAACAAAATCTATAGATGCAAAGCAAACTCCATGACTATGTAGCTTTTAAAAATTCACATCTGATTACAAAGTAACATGGCAATTTAGCAGAAGAAAACTATTTAAAAGAATCTACAGGTGGAAGCAAACTCCACCACTATACATTCCTGAAAGTCATCTTGAATTCCCACAGTAGATTCAGAGCATAGACTATGAAGTACTCAATCTATTTATTGACACTACTAAGTAACCACCGCTTAACAAAGTTCAGTTACATAACTGTCTATCCAACGATAACCAGGCATTCTACAGCACCAAATTGAAGACCCTTCAGCATATCATGTTTAATGAGCACCTTTCATTTCCATCACAAATTACTCCTGCAGGCTTGCCGTTCTCATCCAATGCAGTATCTGTGTCCTGTCGATTCTTCAAAGCACAAGTCACAGGAAGATCGTAGTCACAATCTTTGCAATAATAGGAGCATGCATTTCCATTTTCGTTGCATCCATCACAGACATATACACGCCTCTGTGTCAATACAAGTGGGTGTTCATGCTGACTGTACCTCATCTCCTTGGGTGATTTCTCAACCATCTGTTCAATTTCCTTCTCCAACCTTTCAAGATGAGCATCAGTGAAGGGATATTCCTTGGCTCCATGGGTGGACACTGCACTTCTGGCATTATCTGTGACAGTTTTTCCATCTGGACCAACCACAATCATGGATGGGATGCCTCTTACACGGAAAAGTCCTGAGAGATCCTTGTTAGTTTTATCTGCAAATAGAAGAGCCAGCCATGGCATGTTGTTTTAGTATTCTTCAAAAGCCTCTTGATCTCGTTCAGTAGATATGAGAACAATCTGAAATGCTTCTCCCCTTTCTTTGAGTTTGTTGTATACCTTTACAAGCTTTGGAGTGAAACTTCGGTAAGGGGGGCACCAATGAGCAGAGAAATACAAAGCAAGTGTCTTGCCCACAATTTCAGATACCTGGACCTATTACAAGAATAAAAACATATAAATAATTATTTCATGTCTGGCTGTGGTTTAGTGGTTGAAAGGCAGAACTCAGAAACAAAAAAAAATGAAATTGAAAGTATTGGAAAATTAACTGTTTGATGCTGCTCCTTAGTTCACTAATAACTTATGTATATGTACAGTGTAGTTCCCTAAAATCATAACATACTTTCAACCAAATTCAAACAGTTAATTTGAAAACTGTACAACCAAAATTTTGTATATAAATATTTGTTTTATTTAATTTTGAATATGATAATCCACCAATCATATTATAAGTAACCCATTTTTTTTTGGAAAATAGGGAAATAGTAGCCACATTGACTTGGGATATGATAATCAATCAGGCATATTGCAGATACTATGTGCATTAGAGTCAGAATAATATTAAGTAAAATCTTCTTTTTTAAACAGAGAAACACTAACCATATGATTTTGGATAGCACACTATCAAAACACAAAAGACCAATTGGCTTAAATGCTGAGATTAGACTGCCAAAATTCACCCATGACTTGCCGCTTTTGCTGTCTGCTTGTCAGAGCTATCACGACTCACAAACTTAAAGTAACATTGGGAGCCCAATGAGATTTCAAAATGGGTAATCATAGCAAAAAGCACTCTGACTAACCATTTGTATATATAAACCCTCAAATCTAAAAGGTTCAAAAGCGAACCATGCTTTGCTTTACTTCAAATCCGGATGCAGAAAAGGCCAATGTCTTTTAAGCATTAAATCATGCACATCTTAAACTACCACAGATACTTATCTAATTTTCATGTCATTTTTCTTCAAAACTTGCAAATTATATACCCTAAAAGTATACCCCAGCTGTGGACTGAAAATAAACAGTAAGTCGAGGCTTTACTCCTAGTTAGGAATAAGGTGTTGTATATACACCCCTCTTAAGAGATATCAGGAAACAACACTGAGGCTCAGCCATACACGCGTATTTGATCAACAAAGAATATGTATGCATTACTTGAGACTATCTATGCTAGTGCCTTCAACTTGAATTGAAGAATGTAATAGAGCTTAATGTAACTTTAAAAAACCAATGTTTTAGCAAAGACAATTTTTCGCTCACATACATATGGGTAGCAGTGGAAATCTCAAATTTCTCAAGTAATAGTGTCAATATGGAGTTTCTGTAAAAACAATAGATTGCTTAGGTGATTTTTATTGCATAGTGTAACAAACAATGGAACTTATTAGGCCTAGTTCAATAACAAGACATCAAGAGATGGAACCTTTCTCTTGTATTCATCCAAAGACAATGCCATCTACCTCCAGTAATGGACAACAACTTTAGAGGACCCGACAATCAATACATTTCATTTCTTATGTTTCTAGCTGTCTTTCAGAATCCACACATTTGGTTGTGTGATTATACCTTCTCTGGCACCATATTGAGAACTGTACACAATGATGCAGCTCATCAAGTAAAACTCTGGTAGAGGAAAAATAGATTGTCCTAGATATGATTACAGGTTTGTTTTACTCAGGAAGATGATGTTATACCAACCCGCAACTATGGTGAAATATGCAACAAAAGAACACTCCTTTACTTTCGGTGGAACACATATGCGCATATGACATCTGTGCGTAAGGCTCATGAAGGCACCGATCTTTATATTCTCAGAGATGTTTTAGCTTCGAATTTTCAGAAAATAATCTAAATAACACTCTTTGAGGGATGAAAAAACCATGAATCCTCTAAAGCATTAATATAACTAAGCAGATGGATTTCTGGAGATCATCTAAAACTGAAATAGTCCATCTTGCAGGAACAAGAGACTCCTGTGGTAAATAATAAAATAATGAAAATAACTAAAAGGAACTGTGTTCAAGATCATGGGGCTGTTGCAAACATTCCTCTGAATTTGCATAGAAATAGTCCTCTTCCTTTGGTCTATCAAGTATAGCTATTATTTTTGTTGGTTCTCCCATCCGCTCTGCATGTACTTCATTAACAGCGAGGGAAAATTCATCCCAATTTAAGGACCCATTGTTATATTGGTCAAAAAGTCCAACCAGATGTTTCCGGTCCAACAAGATTGTTTTCCAAAATCCTAATAATCTACAGAGCATAAGCAACAATGAACAATAAAATATGTAAAAAACTGAATCCATGATGGATAAAAATATGCCATGCTTCAGAGAATTGTCTACAAATTAACAAAGTTAAATTTGAACAGTACTTAAATGGTTTGTGGACTTTAACCATAGTAAAATTGCAATTGAATTATAAGGGACATAAAGGTTAGGGATTTGTAACATCTACCTTCTATGCCCTTCAACAACTTTGGCCATATTTCCATCATATGTTGGAACAAACACATTACTCTCACGAGAGACAATGTAATCCAGAGCAGCCATTTGGGATGAGTGATTTTGGAAAAGCCTCAAATCCACAGGATTAAATAGCATTTCTTTTCTGACCTGTTAAACCTTTCTCATTAAAAGATGGCCTAGAAAATTAAAGAGAAATACCTTGCAACAGTATTAAAAGACAAGGATGCCTTTAATCACATAACATACCATTTTGGGATAAGCTGTAGATAGGGTAGACACCCTCCTTTCTCCACCATATATTTCATCAGCTGCAATATAAATCTGCATACTTTTATCAAAATGAAGTGCCTGTAAAACCAGTGTAGTATCTTCTGGTGTTAATGGACATAAGCCATCCAGTCATTTCAGTTCAGAATTGATGAATTTTTCCTTCCACCATGGATACGCATACCTGACAAGGAATTGTAGATCACTACTGTTTAGAAAAACATTAGAAATGATTTCATGAGGAAAAAGAAAGACTTTCATTATTGTGAACAATAACTCACCTCATTCTGGTGAGTTCTTCAGCCTCTTCATCAGTACAACCATGAGTACAGCCAGAGAAAGCCAACATATCCATTTCATACCGAAGATGTAAGACCAAAAATGGCCCATTTTCGCTCAATATTTTAAAGAGCCTTCGGCCTAACTCTTCAATTTGTGCGGTAAACCGAAGAGCATGGTAATTTGCACGGCAACGTAGCTTTTGGATCTCTAATGGTAAACCATTATTAGCTAGCCATGCATCTGTCTTGTTCAAATGCAGAACTTTGTGTTTCTGTATCAGTGGAAGAATCTGCAAGATGAAGAGTAATATATTTTAGTAGGTTGCAGAGGAGAAAGCAAAATTGCTAAAAATTAGCAAAAGACGGATTGCTAAACATAGACTATAAATCGCAAAACTACATCTACTCTACCTGATGAAGGTAGTACGATATGTTTCACTAGCTTACAGGAGGCATGGAAGGTACCATTCCCTGTTGTACTCTGTTCTTTAGTCTTGGGGAAAGTTCTTTGAGTATTTGAACTTCATCTCTCAAAGATGTAATAAAGTGATCAACATCAAATATGTCTTTGAATTCACTGCCAAAACAGAAATTCACACTTTTATTAAGAATGGACAAACACTTCCAGAGCATAAAATCTCCCCACCACAAGCTATTCACATAGAAAAAGGATAACAACACTGAAAAAACCAACCATTTGAGTATATTATATGATTATCACATATTAACTTAGCTTGGGTCTTCCCAGAATGATGCTTTGTCCAGTTCTGGTACAACCAATGTCACATTAAGATACCTTGCGATAGAAACTATGTCACATATCTGTAATTAATCAGAGGGAAATAATAATCAGGCTATACAAAGATTGCCATATTCATACAAAATAGACACTCTAAACTTAATGCAAATTTCTAAGTGACGACATATCTTACAGACGAGAAATCCTGTCTGGAACACAACGTTTGAGTACAGTAGCACACATACTGCTGCTCGCATCTGATTTAGGCCTCCATTGCAAGACACCAGAAGATAACCATTGTTTTTATACACTCCTGTAGCAGGCAGGAATCGGCCAAAATAATTTCTGTTTAGAAACACTTTGTAAAAGAATGATCCTAAAATGTATTAATTTTAAGTAGTTTAGAAGCACTTAAAATAAGATGTCAAGTATATAACACTCCCAACTAACAAAAATATTCATAATAAAATGACATTAACAGATAGAAATTGCAGCTGTAGTGAGAATAATGAAGATGTTGGCCATGTTTTTTGGAGGTGCCCATTTGCTAAGGACTGAACTTGTATCCAAGGACATTTTATAGGCATGATTATATCACAACTGTATGGGGTAGTTGTCATCTCAGGGATCCTTGGTGCCACCACACAATAAGTTTGAGGTGTCTAGCAATAATCAGGTTGGTCACTATTGAGTCCTTGACTTCTTATGGTGAAATGTTTTTACCAAAACACTTAAATATTGGCGCAAGGGTAATCATAATTGATAAATTCTTGATTTTGCACTATATAGCTATTCAATGTTCAGCTAATCTGATTGTGAAAAGATAGATATTGGAGTTAAATCTCATGCATATGCCTTGTCTGAATGGGTAGGTAGGGGGAAGGCTATGTAATGTCACAATAGCTTAGCATGTACTCTTTGACCAGATGACCATTGCCTTCCTCTTAGTAATACGAGTATCTGCTTTTTCAAGGTTAAAAAGGGTTGCTAAAGTATCTCTGATTCAGACCATGCCAAATTCAGAAGTAAAATACAGTCAAACAAACAACTTTTTTACAATGTAAAAGCAATATAGAGTAGAACATTGATACCATGAGCTACTGACAAAAGAAAATAAGGATAGAAAAGAATAAAAATGGCACAAACTCAACAATTTGAGCAAAAACAAAAATACTGATAATGTACAAAGTAAATTGTACTTGCACCGACATAAGAAAGGTGCACTTTGTACCCAAGTGGGGATGACAGTGATCCATCAACTCTTCATGCATGTGTGTTGCAGTGCACTGAATCTAGACTTTCCATTGAGTGCATTAAATATGAATGCTAGTGCAGACTACTTTAATATTCACCTTGATTTTGCGAAGGTAGGATGCATATCTCAAGTTCACATACATGATAGGTATCAAGAGTTGGAACTTGAGATACAAAACCTCTATCTTTGTAACTTCAAGGTGCATTTCAAATCCAGGTACAAATGGATCTCTTCTAGTTTAGGTTACTGGGAGATAGAGCAGAGTGGACAGAAATCAATTGTGCATCAAAAAACTGATCAGATTTTGAATATGAGGCACAAATATGAGCATTGACAATTTTGAGACCAATGTAGACATGAAAGTGATTCAGATGTCAATAACAAGAATGTTTTAACATAAAAAAAATAGTAAGTTAGATACATAGTAGTTAAATTTCATGCACTAGCATTGCCTTATGTGGGGAAGGGGAATGATTATTTTGAAGTATCGATGGCTTAGAAATGAGCATGTAATTTATCTGAAACCCTCAAAACTAACACTAGATAGATTTCACGATTGAATACTATTAAGGAGGAAAATACAAATAAAGCATTGGGGCTTTAAAAATAGTTTCAAAGACATAGAAACCACCACTTGATAATCATGAAAACACGGTCTGTGAGTAGTTCCATATGCAGGGATTACCTACGGCACCACTGGGCAGGGCAGAACAGAGATCGCCCATGTTGTAGGGAGAAATTTGTTCTTCAGAGCCTCCTTACTTGCTCATCTTGGCCGTTATTCTTTCTTCTAAGAAGCTACAAGATTCGAACCTACAACGTAGAAGTGAAATCCAAAGAAAGACCGATAGTGCGATTAATGAATTATGGCATAAGAACATTGAAGATTGTAAGTAGATCTCAGTAACTCACCTAGGAACCTTCATGCTTGAGCACAAAGTTGCACTCATCAGAAACCAAGAGTGACTCCAGGGTTTGTGCTTCTTGTCTGGCTTTCTCTTCAACTTCAATCTCATCCAGTTGCTCTTTTGTAAATGGGTAAGATCGGATTCCATATTCTTGTATAAGGCCCACTGCATCAGTTTGTAATGTAGTGAACTTCTTTTCAATGTGATCTACAAATGGTAAAGCCAGCCATGGCATGCTAGAGTGAAATTTCTACAGGGACCACACCAGTGGGCTGAGAAATATAGACCCAATGTCTTCCCCACAAGCTCTGCTACTGGAACCTATTGGAAAAACACAAACTGGCAATGAGACCATCATAGAATAAAATTTCTGCACCTATTATTGCTAAACCCTTACAAAATCCAATAATTGCAGGAAACTAAATCGCCCAATTCAATACATGCTTTCTTTCGTACATTCTCATATAAAGAAACGATATCCAGATTTCTAGGCAGAGTAAAACACAAGCATAAATGGCAAGAACTCACCTTTCTTCCTTCATTGGCAAGGACAAAATCTCATTCATTGGACAGCAAAAGAGACTCTATAGTCTATGCAGCCCTTATGGCCTCCTCTTTGTCCCTCACCTGATCAATTCTCTTTGCAGTGAATGGATATACATCAGCACCATATTCTTCAATGATCTCCCACTTGCATAAGCCCAGTTGACTTCAATAACCTGACCAAATCTGCATATCTACACAAGATTGATCAGCAATTTTTACTTATAGATCAGTCAGGAAACTAGTGTACAACTATAAAATGGAAAGAAGCTTTTGAAGTGAAAATGTGGCTTACATTTGTCTTCCATTAAGAGCTAAAATGGAGATTGAAGCTGATGTATGATTATAGTAGTCTACAAATCCATAGGATGACTGTAAAGAAGGAAAATCAAATGGTTAGCTTAAATACAGAAAAAAGACTTGAAAATTAAGAGAGCACTAAAAAATAGTCTATAGTATTAAAATCACTTTCAAAAAGGAATATAGCGTGTAGTTCCAGCTCTACAATATTAAAATTGCTTTCAGAAAGGAATATAGCATGTAGTTCCAGCTCTAAAGTAGCATAATCCTCATATGGTAGACAAAGTCTTCAACCAACCATAGAAAAAATACGGAGAGATACTTAATTTGAAAAAGATGTTAATTATTTGCAGTAAATTGTATCCAACATGCTATTATATATATGTGTGAAAAATCTAATAGTTATATTACAGAAAATGATGTAATTGTCATCCATTCAAATAGTACATGCCAAGCTATCATATTGAGGGTATTTACCTCAGAAGGATAAAAAATTTATGCACCACCAATGGATTCCTTCTCCCCGCCATGATATGATAACCTGTTAGAGTAGCACAGAACATAAGAACAATGAACTATAATATAAATATAGTATTCAGTAAATAAAGTAATTTTTTTGTTTCTTCTTGTATAAAATGTTCAAATATCATGGAAAGAAAAGTAGATAGGACCGTACCTTTTAGTTTGGAGTTGGATGCTTTGCATGCCACAAATGAAGCTTGCAGTGGCGGGAACCGGAGAGGACAAGTACAGATGAAGTAGCTAGACTAGTAAATTTAAAAAGCGACTAACAAACTGTTGCAACAGTTATTTATTTACAGAACATATACTGTTTTATGGAAAGTATTTTGAAATGATTCTAGTATTTCAAATATGTGAAATCAACTGAATGTACAAATAGTATACTTGTAGTAGAAGTTAAAAAAAGGGCAACAAATATACTTTCAAACCAAGTATAGGGGCACGCTGGGGAAAAAAACAGACATAGGTATGAAGTCAATAAGTACAAGCTAAATAAACAGACAGGATAAATGTACAACAGAACTAAAGAATTTAGTATATATTGTGAATTGTTTCTATGTACATACAGTACAGTGTGAACTGTTTCTCTGATCATAAGAGAGTATTTGAAACAAAATGAGGATTGCAAATATTTACAACCAATTTAATGTCCAAACAGTCTAAATTGAGTAGAAGTAACAAATGGACAACATATTTACTTTGAAACCAAGTATAGGGAGTCCATGGGAAAAAGAATATACATATGCATAATGACAAGAAGTAGAAGGTAAATATATACATGGATTAAATGTACAGTAGAAGTTAAGAACTGAGTATAATGTGAATTGTTTCTATTTACATAGAGTTTGTTGCATTGTATTTGTAAAAGAAGTGTTTGTTTGATAGAGTACATAGTTTAGAGAGGTGTATTACATGCAAGTAGAAGGGAAATATAATAAATGTACATGTATTGTGGTAGTAGTGGAAGCATGTAATATGTACAATGTTTGTGCATTCCATGTGTGGAAAAGGGTAATACATCTATTCAAGAAAATCATAGGTTATGGACAAGGTAGTATGTACAAGTAAAGGGTAGTAATGGCAGTTGAAGAAGGTGTAGGAATCAAAGAAGAAGCCTTGCTGGGTTGTAAGGAGAGGGAAAAGGGAATTGCAAGCAAGGAGGAGGATCTAGTCATAAATTCAAGAGGGACTATGGCAATGACAACACCAGATAATGGTTATGTATTGAGCAAGAGAAGGGTGGCGGGATACTAAGTCTTTGCGGATCTTGCGCATGGTGTACCTTTCATGCATATGTGTTGTAAAAGAAAGTATCCTATGGCTAGGGTTTAAGAGGCCATCAACGTACTGGGGTTGAAAGAGAGATGCACAATGTTCAGCAAGTATATAACAGCAAGTTTCAGAGATGAGAAAGATCCACACCTGATTAACTGAAGGCTGGTCCAAGCTTTCTCTTCAATCCTCTTCTTGCTCCTCTCGCTCCAAGAGACCTGCAAAACAAGTTATACTTTCCTCAAACCATTATGACCATACATAAGACAATGATAATCAAATAAACATAAACAAATGATCTGAATAACATCATCATATGATCAGAAACAAAGATTCAATCACACATTGAACAATGATTTGGGAAGAAGAAGGACATCACATCTTTATTAATCCTGAAAACAAGTACAAGTATACCTTCTCTTCAGGTTTGGCACCTCACGAAACCTTGATCTGGATTTGCTGCTTCTCTTCTCCAAAGAACTCAGCCTCCAAGCTCTGCAACACAAGGGAAGACCTCCAGGGCAAAGGTGTAGGCAAATAGAGTCCCAATTCCTCCAGCATAACAATGCAAAATTCCAAAGTCCCCTTTCATGGACCTCCCTACCTCTATTTATATGATGAAGAAGAGTTAGGGGCGAAGCTAAAGTGGTTACAACTGAAGGAGTCAGTTGTATAACTACCCAAACTAACTCAAAAGGCGTGTTTTTATGTTTTAATGTTGAGAAACAGATGCGCGACTATGAAGGAGAGAAACCCGCGCATGGTACGCAAGTTTACACAAGAGCAACCCGCGAATATATGCATGCGCGACTTGCAAAACACAAGAGTCGCGCATGATGCGCGGGTTGCACATAAGGAGAGTCGTGCATACACAAAAAATGCATTTTTAAGATATTTCTGGGCATTTTCAGACTTTGGTGTCTTCTGGAAAGTTTTAGCTAACTAAAATTCATTTCCAACGGTGTAGAAATGAGGTCAAACGGAGTTACAGAAATCAAGATATGGGTCTTCCAAGATAGGTGTTTTTTCAGCGACTTTCAGTGACTTTCAGGAAGTGTCGACATGCGACGAAATCATGGGAAAGTGGTCATAGGCAGAGATGTGTCATTTTGGGCTATAACAGATGCCCCCTAATGTGTGAGGTTAGAGGGGAAGACGATAGCCGAAATACATTATAAAGGAAAGAGCTGAGTATGGAGAGAGAGCAAAGAATCCAAGATCGAAAGGCTCGAGTGAAGGTACCTGAAAGAGAGATAAATGTCAGAAAACTGATCTCTAGAACATACACGTCCATATACAAATCATCGCCATAAAGATATAGGCGGATCCAACATATGTATAACTGATGAAACTATCATGGTCGCTCAATATGCAAAAAGGTGCCATATCAAATCTAAAGGAGCCATGGCCACAAATGAACAAGGTGGATCCATGCTCAACAATCGATCATAGCCACAAAAATACAAGGTGGATCTATGTCTCAGCAAAATGTCATATAAAGTATAACAAGGTCTTGCGCAACTTGGGCAATAGCAAAAGATGACAATGCTACTGTCAGCCCCAAGGTCTTCAATCCAAACCGCCCAAAAAAGGTACAAATCCTAACCATGCGAATAAAGGAGCTGAAGTCGAACATGGAGGAAGCCGTTTCATTACCGGTCAATAATGAAAACCGTTAACAAACGTGAGGGAAACCACCATTAATGAAAATGGTCCCCAAGGTACCTAGTACATTCTAACAAGTGTGATTAC